>PITA01032753.1:0-12500 GCA_004023965.1 Spilogale gracilis
AGAATATCCTGGGTTATCAGTGTGAGAAGATTGTGTGGTCTCAAAATCAACCCTAATTGGCCGAGACATTTTAATACCTCAAACAGAAGTAGATCTGTCACTTATCTATGTGACCCTCCTACACACTAGCTTGGGCTGGACACTATGAACTTCACAGGGAAGCAATCCAATCTGACTCTCATGGGATCTCCTGGGACTTTGAGGAATGAGAACATTTTAAGAGAAAACACTCATCAGATTCTTTCCTGGAGGATCCAGGACAACACCCAGAGAGTGGAAGCTCCAGGTGTGCTGGGTGGGAGGGCTAGGCAGGTGGGCAGGGCCAGGGGCCCAGGAGACTAGACAAACCCCAAGGGATCATCTCTCCTGGACCCTGTCCTGAGCTGAACTTCCTAAACTATCTCACTCTAGGACTCACACAATGTTTCCCCAACTCCTTCAGGCCCAGGGCAGCTGAAAGTCAATGCTCTACAAACCACCACTTTATTATTATGTAAAATATTGAAAACAGGAACCATTCTAGTACTGTTAAAATTAAAAAACAGTGTGCTCTTTTTTCTAATTAACATAGAATGTATTATTTGTTTCAGGGGTACAGGTCTGTGATTCATCAGTTTTACACAATCTACAGTGCCGCCCATAGCACATACCCTCCCCAATGTCCATCCCCCAGCCACCCCATCCCTCCAACCCTCCTCAACTCCAGCAACCCTCAGTTAGGAGAACAACATCTTTAACAGAAATAAACGAAACCATAAAAAATAAGCAAACCACAAAGCAAGGATAACAAAGCGGTAATATTCAATTGTTTAGATGCTGCTTCCCGTCTCAAGAGCCCCAGAGTTGAGCTGTCCTGGTTAGAGAAGGAGAGACCAGCTACAGAAGGGGCAGAGTCAGACTAGCCCAAAAGTGAACAAGAGAGAGGCCCAGCCTATAAAGGGGATGGGGGGATTCCATGAACTATGGCCAGGTCACCCTGAGTATAATTGGAAAAGGGAGGAGGGAAAGCAGAAGCAGAAAACAGTTTGGGTCCCTCGAACAGGTGAGATCACTCATGGAGGTGAGGAAGTGTCCTCAAAGCCAGTGTCAGCCTCCCATCAATAAAACCTTTCGTGGCCTCTGGAGACAGGCCAGGAGCCTAGAGTTTGAGATCCAGCTGTCCTGCTTACCAGCATGTGATCCTGGGCTGGTTTCCTTCAGTGAACTGTGAGTGTCCACGCCTGCATCCACAAGAGGAAGCCACACGTTGAGCACATATGGACAGTGCATTATCATGTCCATGGGGCAAGTGTCTTCCCAGATCCGGTGCCTCTTGTCTCACAGCTGTTAAAGGCAACCGTGGTGACAGACACAGGTCCTTCCTGTTGCAGATCTGTGCTGAGCCCCTGCCCTTTGCAGACATCATCTCCCGGGCTCCATATGGCAGGAGGACCTCATGAACTGTGGCGAGAGCTCTTGGCCCCTGGTAGGCTGAGGGATTTCTGGGTCCTGGGAAGGGTAAGCGAGTGCAGGACCCTACAGAGGGCTGGGGAATGGAGCTCCAGGGCTCCTTGGAAGGAATGGGGGGTTGGGCACCCTTGGAAAGGGCTGGAGGAGTCTTGCAGGATCACTGGGACCCCACAGGGCAGATCCCTCCCACACCGATGCTGCTGCAGGCTGGGGTCTGGAAGCCGCAGCAGTGTTCAGAGGCAGCAGATCCACGGGAAGCCAGATGGAGGGGTGAAGAATGGTCTGGCAGGCAAGTGGAATCACCGGCTGGGCTGCCCTCAGCCTCTTCCCTCTTCCCCTCTTCCCCAGCCACCTCACTAGCTCGGGCCCTGACCTCATCCTCCAGCAGGGCATGGGCAAGATGGCAGAGGTGGGCACCCACAGCCAAGAAGGGTCCCTCCCAGACCTCTGTGTCCTGGTTGTTGAACAGACAAGGGGAGTCCCCTGGGGCCCCTGGAACTGGGGAGGAAGAATCTGGCCCCAGAGTCCTCTCTGATGGGGCTTGGGGACAATCCTGGAGGGACAACATTTAAACCGGTTCATTCACAGAGTAAAAGCACCACACAAGTTCCCCCTGGATGCTGATGTCAGTTTATTACCCCTGCCACATTCTGAGCGCTCACTCGGGGACTTAGAAACAGGAGACTAACGGACATTAATCTAGAGGAGCAAAACTGCCGGAATGTGGGCAGCCCCTGCCCCCGCAGCTCTTACAAATCAATCTCCACCATTCCCTTCCTTACCCTCCCCAGAGTGGGGAAACTGAGGCACCAGGGATTTGGCGAAGGTGCCTCAGTGGTTTCTGAGAGTTTTGCTGATTATATCTGACCAAACTCCTTTTTCTGAAGGTCACTTCTTTTAATCTTGCCAATGATGGTTTTGGGCAGCTCGGAGACAAATTCCACCTGGTCAAGCACAAAGCAAACCCCCTGACTTAGTCCTGCTGTCATTTCCTACCAACGCCCCATATCCCTCCTCTGACCCTGCCCAGTCCCCCGGACGGGCTGGCACCACGTGGTGGCCCCAAGAGGCTGTCCCAAGCATGTCAGGCTGTCCCCTGGCCCAGGAAGTGGGACGCAGTCCTGTGAGGAGCTCTGACCAGTGAGACGTGAGTGGGAGGGAGGCGTGCCACCTCGAACAGAACAGTGGGGACAACTGAGTCTTGCACCCCTCTGTCCGTCTCATATAGCACCTGGCAGTTACCTGTAGTGGGTGCTCTTTTATCCTGGCCCCATGAAGACCACGTGGACATGTGTCAGGTGCTAGAAAGATACTTCCCTAGTAGAAGCTGTGAAGACACAGGGCTCCTAGTTGCCCACGGTAACATCAGCCCGTCCTAACTGGCCTGCATCCTCCAGTCTACTCTCTGTGAGGCAGCACAGCTTACATGGGAAGCATGAACTCTAGAGTCTGAGACACATGGGTCTGACTTCCAGCGCTGCCCTTTTCTTCATTCCAACTTCAGGCAATTTACTGTGATTCTCTGAGCCTCCATTTCTACCCTATAAACCGGATGGTTATACCATCTCAGGTTTGGAGGGGGAATAAAGAAATGATAATAATGTACATTTTGAGTCCAGCACCTGGCACACACACTAAATTCTCAATAAATATTAGCTGTCTACCTTTATGTTGCTAATGTAAACATTCAGAAAGCGCAGCAAGACCTTATTATAAAAGGATGTGTTAACTTTTTGGCCCCCGTATCCTTTCAAACTTTGATTTTCAACAAGTAGGAAAATATATAATATATTATATATATTCATCTTCAGCTTTTTCTCTCTCAATAAGATACTGTGCTATTTGCATATTAGAAATAAAAGGTCTGCACCAACTTTTTAAATTATATAATATTAAATACCACAAATAATTTAATCATTTTTCTATTGTTGGTCATTTTCATAGGTTGCACATGACATGGAAAACAAATGAAATAGAACAAAAACTATCATAATGTATTGCAGGCCAGAATAAATATTATTTTGCAAATTTTTCTTTGTTATGTATCTATATATGTATTGGGTTGCAAGTTAAAATGTATATCTTATACTTAATGTTTTCTTAAAAAGTATGGCAGCTGGGCGCCTGGGTGGCTCAGTGGGTTAAAGCTTCTGCCTTCGGCTCAGGTCATGATCTCAGGGTCCTGGGATCAAGGCCTGCATTGGGCTCGCAGAGAGCCTGCTTCCTCCTCTCTCTCTGCTGCCTCTCTGCCTACTTGTGATATCTCTCTCTCTCTCTCTCTCTCTCTCTCTCTCTCTGTTAATAAATAAATAAATAAAATATTTTTTTAAAAAAAAGTATGGCAGCTGTTGATTGAATTTCTTCTTCAAATTTTGAGAGATGAAAAATAGCCTTCAGGGGTGCCTGGCTAGCTCATTGCTTAAGCATCCAACCCCTGATTTTGGCTCAAGTTATGATCTCAGGGTGATGAACCCCTGCACGGGCTCCATGCTCACTGGAGAGTCGACCTGAGATTCTCTGTCTTCCTGTCTCTCTATTTCCTTCCTCTCTCTCTCTCTCTCTCTCTCTCTCTCTCTCTCTCAAATAAACAAATTCATTTTTAAAAGAAAGAATGAGGGAAGGAAGGAAGGAAGGAAAGAATGAAGGAAAGAAAGAGAAAAAGAGAAAGAGAAAGAAAGAAAGATTACAAATAAACTTCTTGAATATTTCTAGGGACTTGTATTATTTTTTTTTTCTGTAGGTGACTTATGAGTCATGGATGCCTTTTCATTTTCAGACCATAGGATACAATTTTCTCTGTTTAAGCTGGTTCCCCCAAACCCCTAAGTTGAATGCTCTTAGGTAGAGAAAAATGCTCATTCCATGAGCTACATAAGGTTCACGCCAGCCACCCTAGGAGATTTGGGGCAGCAGAGCCCAGGGCCCCCTGGAAGGGACCAGATCCCACCCCTCACTCTCCCTCCTGGGGTACTTATATGGGGCTGTCACCAACTTCACATGCTGCTGAAGCTCCTGGGTGAGCTGGTCCCGGTCATGGGAGAGGAATTCCGGGGTCACTCACCACCTGCAGAGCAGAACCACAGTGAGTGGAGACCAAGTGTATGTCGAAAAAGTAAACATTTATTAAGTAAATTTTTAAAGAGTTGACAGGTGAGCCTCTGGAAGAGAATAGGACCAGTTTCCATTCTTCCAATTTCTACTCTTTGCCTGGAAAACTCCTCTACCTCTCTTAGCGTTCATGTCCTTCTCTGTGAT
This sequence comes from Spilogale gracilis, assembly GCA_004023965.1. Classification (NCBI taxonomy): domain Eukaryota; kingdom Metazoa; phylum Chordata; class Mammalia; order Carnivora; family Mephitidae; genus Spilogale; species Spilogale gracilis. The sequence goes on from PITA01032753.1 coordinate 4,705, forward strand.
GTGGGGACAGCACGGCTTCATTCCTCAGGGAATTGACGCTAAGATTCATTGAGATCATTCGTATAAACCATGAAGCTAGTTTAAACTGATTTTTATTCCAATCATTACATCACCATTTTTACTATTATTGTAGGTAGCGTTCTGTGGGCATTAAATAAATGGTGGTAATACGCTCTGTTGATATTATTCATGTCCCTACTACAGGGCACAGGGCCGTGTACACAGTAGGGGCTCAGCACACAGTGAGTCAGTGAATGCACTTTCTGGAGCCAGGCTGCTCAGATTCCAGCTCCACCAACTGTAGAGCTTTGTGATCAGGCAACTTATTTAATCTCCTTATGCTTGTTTCTGTCACTGTAAAAAGGCGTCTCAGAGTCCTTAATTAATGGGGTTGCCGTGAGGGGGAAATGAGCTGGCAGGCAGGAAGGGCTCAGTAACTAGGAGATGGGCAGCAGCAGCGCCAGCAGCAGGCCATGTTCACAAGCATCATCTGTCATACACGGCTGAGGCCACACTGCCCTCTGGTGACCACACAGTGTAAATGCATATGCATATCCCTTGAGCCTCCCTCCACCCTTCTGGCCTGTGAAGTCCCTATGGACAGATCCCCCTATGAACACACCTAAAGTTTACTTACCCACTCTACTTTTGGTGAGAGAACGGAATTGTTCCAGATCTGGGATAACATGAATAAAGTTGCTATAAATATTATATACATGTCTGGTGCTGAATAAATGCAGAGATTTATGATTGATATATATCTAGGAGTAGAGATGCTGAATCATAAGGTATACATATTTTAAATTTGCTTAAGATAGTACCATACAGTTTTCTTATTCCCAGTTAATACTCCTACCACAATGGAAGCTGAATAAAAGTTCCATCTGGGGCACCTGGGTGGCTCAGTGGGTTAAAGCCTCTGCCTTTGGCTCAGGTCAGGCCCATATCGGGCTCTCTGCTCAGCAGGGAGCCTGCTTCCTCCTCTCTCTCTGCCTGCCTCTCTGCCTACTTCTGATCTCTCTCTCTGTGTCAAATAAATAAATAAAATCTTAAAAAAAAATTTTTTAAGTTCTATCTGTGTAATTATGCTAAGCAAAATAAGTCAGTCAGAGAGAGACAAATATATTATTTCACTCATATGTGGAATTTAAGAAACAAAACAAATGAGCATAAGGAAAAAAGAGAAAGAGACAAGCAAACCAAGAAAGAGACTTATAACTCCAGAGTGATGGTTGCCAGAAAGGAGTTGGGTGGGGGGGGGTGAAATAGGTGATGGAGATTAAGGAGCACACTTGTGACGAGCACTGGATTTTGTGTTGTGTGTTGAATCACTAAATCCTACACTTGAAACTAATATTATACTGTATGTTAACTAACTGGAATTTAAAGAAAAACTTTTTTAAAAAGCTCTATTTGCTCCATACCCTCAAGAACACTTTTTATTATGAATCTTTTAAACTTTAGTTATCCCAGTAAGCAGGCAGTACCATTTCATCATAGTTTTCATATAATTTTAAGGGCCATGTAGTAGTTCATTCTGCCAAGATGATAGTTTTTTAGTTTACTAATCCTTTATTGTTGGAGGTTCTCTCTCTCTCTCTCTCTCTCTCTCTCTCTCTCTCTGCCCCTCTCCCCACTCTCTCTCTCACATAAATAAATAAATCTTTAAAAAACAAAAACCGTACTGTTAAATTTGATTTGGAAATTGTTTTACCCAGTTCTGTGTACTAAAAGGGTCTTCAAAACAATGACGTCTAACAATAATCAATCAATATAGAGTCTAGATCATGACTTCTAAATACCATTGCCTATTCAAGGAGATCCTATGAGAAACAGATGTTTCCCAGTATGGAGCAGAGCAAATGCCAGGTGAGTCTGGGACCTCTTGCTAGATCAGAAAGTAAAGAAGTAACCAAATAATGGTGGGGACACATCAAAGGGACACAAAAGTTCATTGAAGGGCTCTCATTGACTGAACTTGAGAAAACTGTAGTATCAAAAAGAATAATCACTGCAACTGGTGATTGAAGTTTTAAAATTCCATGACACAGTAGTGATATGGGAGGTAGGAGGAGGAAGGAAAGTTCTTTTTGAGAACATGGTAGTTAGTAAATGTAGAAAAATGGCAGAATTTGGAAATCATTTTGTAACCTCCAACTCAGTGATTGATTCAGATAAGGATCATTATTGGACACTATATCTTCTAAATAAAAGTTATTAAGAAATAGGATATTCACACAAAGCCAAGTATTATTCCACAAATTATATGCTTACCTAAATGTATCTTTAATTGAGAAATGTGTCTGACACCATCTAAACCAAGAAAACCCATGTAATTTAATTAAGAGTAGAACAATCTGACAGCAAGTGCCTAGTGACATGACACAATGTATGGTATGTGGATTGCCAATGAAATGTTCTTGTCAAAAATATTGATCTTGAATTTGGTCTCCTCCAATCTAAACCTAATCTCCAATTCACGTTAACAAGCTAAATGATACCATGAGTGTCTTAGTCTATTTGAGAAGCCATAGTAAAATACCATACACTGGGTAGGCTTCTAAAAAAACAGAAATTTATTTCTCACCGTTCTGGAAGCCAGAAGTCTGGGATCAAGGTGCCAGCATGGTTGGGTGTGGACCCTCTTCTCATTTCCTCACACAGTGGAAAAGGCAAGAAAGCTCTTGGGCCTCTGTCATAAGAGTGCTGATCCCATCCATGAGGGCAAAGTCTCATTAAAGTAAACTAGTAGTCTCAAAACTAGTAGGCTCAATTAATTTATTAAGTGATCCCTAATAACCTCCCAAAGTTCCCACCTCCTAATACCATCACCTCCAGGGTTAGGATTTCAACATATAAATTTGGGGTGGGAGACAAATACTCAGACTACAACAACGAGGAAACAATCACACATATGCAGTAAGTGAGATATTCAACAAGACAACGCCCCTGGTTTCAAAGACAGTATCATGGGAATAAAAGTAGAAGAATTCCTCCAGGTTAGAAAAGATGAACAAGACATAATAACAAAATGCATTACATGGATCTTGTTTGGAACCTGGATCTTAAAAGAAATAAGAAAGAAGGAAAGGAAAGGAAAGGAAAGGAAAGGAAAGGAAAGGAAAGGAAAGGAAAGGAAAGGAAAGGAAAGGAAAGGAAAGGAAAGGAAAGAAGGAAGAAAGAAAGAAAGAAAGAAAGAAAGAAAGAAAGAAAGAAAGAAAGAAAGAAAGAAAGAAAGAAAAAGACTATAAAAGACATTTTGAGATAACTGAAGAATTTTCAGTGCGGAATGGATATAAAGGATATTAAGGAACTATGGTCAATTGTCTTAGGTGTAAAAACAGTATTACTGTTATACAGGAGAATGTCCTTGTGTTTTAAGGATGAATGCAGAAGACTTTTTTTTTTTTAAGATTTCATTTATTCATCTTAGAGAGAGAGAGAACATGAGCAGTGGGGAGTACAGGAAGAAGCAGTCTCCCTGCTGAGCAGGGAGCCCAGCGTGGGACTCTATCCTAGGACTCTGGGATCATGACCTGAGCAAAAGACAGATGCTTAATGACTGAGCCACCCAAGAACCCTGCAGGAGACTTAAAATGTAAAGAGAGTAATGTCTGCAACATATTTTAAGATGGTTTCAGAAACATATGTGTTTATACATATAAACATGTATATATTCATATGTGTATGCTTGTGTGTATATGTAAATAATGAGAAAAATAATGCAAATACGGTGACAAGTTAAAGTGTGCTAAAATGATTCTGATTCTAAAGACCTGAAAAACATATTTTGAAAATTATTACATCACACAATATGCAAACTGGATTCCCCAAATTAGCATTTGGCGGTGGCTGGTGGAAGTTCCTAGAAGCCAAAATATAGTCCATCGCTCCATATGCGTCTCTCTTAGCACCTCAACTCAGTCATGGTAATATCTCGGGTTTCTTTTTTTTTTTAAGATTTTTATTTATTTGACAGAGAGAAACACAGCCAGAGAGGGAACACAAGCAGGGGGAGTGAGAGAGGGAGAAGCAGGCTTCCTGCCGAGGAGGGAGCCCGATGTGGGACTCGATCCCGGGTCTCCGGGATCATGACCTGAGCCGAAGGCAGTCGCCCAACCAACTGAGCCACCCAGGCGCCCCTAAAGATTTTATTTATTTATTTGACAGAGAGAAGCACAGCGAGAGAGGGAACACAAGCAGGGGGAGTAGGACAGGGAGAAGCAGGCTTCCCACCAGGCAGGGAGCCTGATGCGGGGCTTGATCCCAGGACTTCGGGATCATGATCTGAGCTGAAGGCAGACACTTAACCACTGAGCCACCGAGGCACCCAATATCTGGGGTTTCTTAATGAAGTCTCATGAATGAACTTGTTCACACTGGTCCTCTTGTCTGGCATGTTGCGAAAGCTTTTATAACCTTAGATCCAGCTTTATTTCTCTTGCTTTTTGTTTTTAATCTTACAATAAAAAAAAATTTCCCTCATCTTGTATATCAATACAGAGAAAGTCTGATCTGCTTCAGAAACATTTGTCTCAGGAAAGTCAGTAATTCTTGACTGCAATTGGGATATGGGAGCAGGTGACTTTTTCCTTTGACTTCACAACCTCTCAAGGTAAATCAATTAGTATTTCCTTGTCTTCTAGGATCTTGTCTAAGCTAAAGGATCTGGAACCCTATGGAGCCTTCTACTTCTAAAGGTCTCTCCTTCAACACCAGCTGATCCAAGAGAAAACTGTATAATGAGAGAGCATGAACAACTTCATGAGACATGAAAATGAAATGCACATATTTGTATACAATATTTTAGAAGAGTAGGATGGTACAGCAGAAAAGATCAGAATCTATGTTTATAGCCCAGAGGAGAGAAGGATGGAGGCAGGGAGACTGAGAAGGAGGTCCCTTCCCCTATTCTTATACAATAACAACAGGGACAGAAAGAAAATGGCAAATCTAAGTGGCATTTGAGTGGTATATTCTTTTTAAATGTATTTGCTGGATTTCCACAAAATACAAGGTAATTTTACCTATCGCTTCTTATTTTTTTAAAGATTTTATCTATTTATTTGAGAGAAAGAGAGTGCACAAGCAGTAGAGAGGGCCAGAGGGAGAGGGAGAAGCAGACTCCCCACTGAGCAGGGAGCTCAACATGGAGCTAGGTCCCAGAACCCCAAGATCATGACCTGAGCCAAAGGCAGATGCTTAACTTGCTAAGCCACCCAAGCACTCCTCTCACTTTATTTTTACAGTTTTTCTGAGATAGGAGCTATTAGTGAGTTCGAATTCAAACTCAAACCTCTGGTATCAAGTCCCATGTCTTCTTAATGATCACTCGAGAGAGGAGTTTAAGGAAAGAAACCTCAATGCATTCCAACCCAAGAAACCTTCAGAATGATGGTAACCAGTATGAGAAAAGAACTAGGGGCAAAGGATAAAGGCCACAGTATATGTGATCACAATAACGATGGATATTTATCCAGGGCTTCTTCTCCTTTCTCCTTATAACAGACTGATTAACAATATAAATTTTGTAAAGGGGCATGAAACATATAGAAGCTGCAAATCTTGCTTATAAGGAAATGATTGTTTTGTGAATATTTTATAAGAATTATTAAAATGATGTCATACGATGATGTCAGTGAATGGCAGACAAAAATAATTTGTTCAACGAATGTTTAGTTAAGTACCTTAGAACAGATACCGTTCTAAGCTCTGGGCATATGATAATGAATAAATCATATAAAGGCTCTACCTTCATAGATCTCATATAATACTGAGGACAGAGGAATTAAACAAGCAAGTGAATAAGCAATAGCTCAAATACCAACAAATATTAGAAAGGAAATAAAGCAGGAAGAGGGGTGATCACATGACACTCTGAAAATGTGACAGTTGAGTTGATACGTGATGAATACGAATCGATTATATGAAAATTTGAGTTGTTGCATTCCAGGCTAAGGGAACAGTGCATGCAAAGACCCTGAAGCAGGAACAACTCTGGCATGTTTCATGAACAAAAAAGATGGCTGGAGCATGGTGGCCAAGGGAGAGAAACCTGGTGGTGGGTGAGGCTGGAAAGGTGAGCAAAAGCAAGGATATGAAGAGCGGTTGTTCTCAATCCTCTCTGCTCATTAGACTCACTAGAGATGCTTTCTTCAACTACAGATGACTGGGTCCCCTCTGTCAGAGAAGCGGATTTAATTGTTCTGTGGTGGGACTCAGATATAGGTGCTTTGAAAACACCCTGGAGATTCTGACAGACATCCAAGGTTCAGACTTTAAAATACTAAGACTTCCAGGGAGTCTGGAGTAAGGAGAATACATGTGTAAGATTGTGGGTGGACATAGAAAATTAGTGAAACTTAAACAGAGTAACCTGAAGCATCATTTCAAAAGAACAGCTCTTCCAAGAACATCCCCACTGAGAAATGTGAACAATCTTAATTGCCTGACCTCCTGAGAACATGAAAGCATTGCCTGCCAAAAAAACTTAGCCCAAGGCAGCAACTCACAAAATATCAAGACATTTCAACTTTCAAGCTAGCTAACATGTACTGAATCTGAGTATGTGTTAGACATTGTGTGCTCGGCACCTCAGTACAGAATTTCTTTTTATCTTCACAATAATTTCATCTTATCTATTAAGTAATTAAGTATTTAAGAGATGATAATGCTAATCTTGGAGAGACTAAGTGTTTCATATAGCACCACACAGCCACTAAGTGGCAGAGCTGAAATTTGAACTCAGTTCTCTCCGATTCCGAAAAGTTTTTGATTGTCCTCAAAGTTTTTGATTGAATTCTAGTTTGCTAAGGTTACAAAATGGTCAGTTTTAATTTTTTTAAAGTACTGCTCCTCTGGGAAAGTTCTTTTAGGTTATGTTATGAAAGACTTCCAGAAATAGAATGAATCTAACATATTCTGGTAAAAGGACAATTATGGTAGTCATTATCCAGCTACCCAATCTTCCCCCCCCCAACCCGCCCCACCACTCTGGCCAAGTGACAAGTTTGGGCCAATGAATGGGAAAGATGCCTATCATTTCTAAGCTAGAACATATAATTGCTCACTGTTCCGCACCTACTGATAACCCTTCAAATCATTGTTCCATCAGCCAGGTCACAGAAGGCCCCTGAGAGGCAAGTACCAAGAGCAAAAAATAAGCAAACCTTTGTTATTCTATACACCACGGAGATCCGAGTGATTATTTGATATACAGCACAGCATAGTTTACCCTGGTACCAACTAGATCCTCTCTGAGTTTTATCAGGGAGGATGAATTACTAGTTTTACTATAGAGGACAATTCACTGGTTCTATTTATGTAAGATACAGGCCCGCAAAGAGCATGTGTATGTGTGTTTATGTACGTGTATATGTGTGTGTGCATATGTTGCTAATAAACACACTCAACATTTTAAACTCCATTAGCGGAAAACGCTCCTCTAATCATTCTTTCAGTATGATCAGGTCTTCAACCTGACAAGGCAGCTGATAAATGGAAGACCAAATAGCCTCATTCAGACCACAGACACTTTCTCGGAAGGAATATGTGTCTGTGAGCTGAGCAAGGGCAGAAAGAACGTCTCCCAAAAAGGAGCCTGCCCGTCCTAATGTTTCTGTGGGAAAAACATGTGGATTCAGTCAACAAATACTGGGAAAGCCACTATGTGCCAGGCATTATCCAAAGCACTAGAAATAGAATAGTGGACAGAACAGACAAAAACCCCTCCTTTCATGAAGCTTATATTCCAAGGGAGTAAGGGAGGATAATGACACGGCTCCAAAGGCACTTAA
>PITA01032754.1:0-13541 GCA_004023965.1 Spilogale gracilis
GCCAGGCACCCCGGGGCCCACGGGGGCTCACCGGGGATGTTGGTTAAGCAGCAACTCGAATTTAATTGGCAGGCTGTGAGACCTGGGCAAGAATGCTACCTTTTTTAATAGTTCCCCAAACTGTTCTCAGGTACAGTTAGGGTCAAGAATCACTGCATTAAAATATTGATCTTCTTCTCCAAAAACGAAGAGCTTCCTTCACTTTCCCCCAGCAGACTGGGAACACCCTCCCCTTCCCCCAGCAGCCTGGGGACACCCTCCCCTTCCCCCAGCAGATTGGGGGCACCCTCCCCTTCCCCCAGCAGACTGGGGGCACCCTCCCCTTCCCCCAGCAGACTGGGGGCATCCTCACCTTCCCCCAGCAGATGTGACTAATCTCTTTTCTTGAGCTGTCACCAAAATAACAGAACACAAATCTGGAGGACAGGCAGCACCTAATTCAAGATCGCCGTGTCCTCCTCACAGTCCATTCTCCTTCTACCTCTTCATCGCTTTGACTATTCAGTGCATATTTCCCCCTAAATCAATCAATCACCAAGTCCAGAAACCCTGAAAACGTCCGGTGACTGGCTTTCCTCGAGGCTGAGAATGTGGGTATGTGGGTCAGGGTCTCCCTCGGGAGATGTGATCTGCTTGAAAACCAAATATACTATTTACACCTGAAACTTGGAGACTGAAGCATCCTGAACTGTGCCTCCGCAGAAACCACACAGAAAAGAAGATATTTTTTTTCCTAACAGAAGAGTTCATAAATCAAAGCAGCCCACTGTCCGGTATCCCACAGCAGCTCCTATTCAGAGTGAACGTGAGGATACTGAAACTCTCAGGAAAAGGAGAAGAATGCATTACCGGCCACTCCAAAAGGCCGCCGCAAGCCCGAGGTCAGTTTCCTGGTGTTGTTGTCCCTCAGTTCCATGCGGCCCACTCGAACAATTTGACAAACAAAACTGATTTTGTCCCTTTTCAGGTCTTTGCTTCCAAGGTCCTAGAAATATTAATTTCCATAAGTTATTTTAGAGAACCATGACTCAGTGCAGGTTCAACTGAAATAGACAGTAAAAGGATGGATTGAGACTCTCTGTCCAGTTTTTAGCATTTTAATAAGTTATTCACATAACCAAAAGGAACAGAGTAACAATAGTCAATTGATGTTAGGCAAACTTCAAATACAAATTTAAGAGAGTGCTGGGGTCAATCTCTGTCACGGGGATTCAAAGGGAAGCTAGGGACCAAGAGCTCTGGGAAGGCGTTGTGTTATTACTAAATTCCCATGGATTACAGGTATCCCAAAGATCCATGCTCCAGCAGGGAGAAAAGTCAGAGGGAGGGCGTACAAAATAATCATTAGGATGGTGAATGATCCAGATGGACTGCTTTGGGTTTACTTACAGTAAAGACAGCTCGCAGATTATGTAATCTGTCTATATCTTTAGGCAATCCTGAACTTGACCAGCGAACCAGGTAGTTTTCACTTGAAAACAAAACAAATACAAGTGAATTCATTTTCCAAATACAACAGGGCACTAAACAGAGACCCACATTGACTTATGATTGCCACGATGGACGTCCACAATGCAGGCAAGTGTACCAGCTCAGAAATGTCAGCCGGGCCACGAGAGTGGCTCTTCCTTTAGCATGTAAGTAATCTCCCACACAAGGGAACAGTAGAGAAGGGTCAGTACAAAACCCCTGAGGGGTTGTCATTTGGGATGTCTAGAGTTACAACTGCAGTGACACTATCTGCAAATGTCATTCCAAAGTTCATTATTTTAAGAGCATTCCTGGTTTGTTTAGATTGACTATAACCCAAAATTCACCATTCATTTATTTATAGTATAAAAGAAATAGTTCACAGCCCGTAACAACCAACTATGCCAAATACACTAAGTGAATCCTAAGGAAGGAAGGAAGTCAGTATCAGAAATGAGGATGAAATCCATCCATTTGTTCTGTTTTCTGTCACATACTAACTCTTAAATGTTTGAATAACACAGGGGCTCCTGGGAGGCTCAGTCAGTTAAGCATCTGACTCTTAATTTTAGCTTAGGTCAAGATTTCAAGGTCATGAGATCAAGCCCCAGGTCAGGCTACACACTGAGACAGGAGTCTGCTTAAGATCCTCGCTCTCCTTCTCTCTGCCCGCCCTTCCTCACCCTCGCACACCATGTGTGCACTCTAAAAAAAAAAAAAAAATGTGAATAACATAAATGAAGATGTTTTAGTTTTAAATGTTTACACAGACACACATCACACATAATTTAAACCATAATTGTTCCATCTGGACAAAGAGAAAGTTATACTGAGAGACAAAAGCAAGAAGTAGGAAAGAGACCACATTACAAATGACGAGAACGGCAGAAACAACATTCATAATATTTTGTTGAATGAGTATCAAGTGAGAGCCTTTATGTAGAAGGCACTGGTCTAGACACTACCTTCCAGCCCGTGGTGTTGCGGGAATAACAAGAGGCCAAAGATCCAAAAATAACACGGACAAAAGTTTGAAAAAGCAAGATTAAGACCAAAGTGATACTATTTGGGGGGAGGGGGTTCTGAAAACATAAAGCCCTATGACGACAACACAGGAAGCAATCAGTTCAATCTTCAGTTGCCAGGTCCCTGAAACATTTACAAGACCAAAACTCTCCTTTCAAATACCCACATGCGTGCAAGGAAGAAGAAAGCGGACGCTGGCGCAGAGCCCGAGCCCTGCCATCACCCGGTCCCAAAACGGCACTGGCTTCAGCTGCTGGGGGAAGCCTGGCTGGCTGACCACCCCACAGCTCTCTGCGAGAGCAAGAAGTGCGGTGGTTCCAGTGCCATTTTCCCAACACTACACACTAACCAGAGAGGAAAGGCGGCAGCAGGGAAGCGTCACTGACCTGATGAACTTGGACTCCACAGGGTCATAAAGAGACATGAGCACCTCGGCATCCTCTCCAATTTTACAAACCACATTTTTGAGGTTGACAAACAAGGCCAGAGAAGGGGTGGCAGCAAACTTCGCTTGTCTGTTAACGTCTATGTTCTGCTTTTGGGACTAAGAAGAAATAAAACAGAAAGCGGTCATTAGTAATGCTCACCACTAACCCTGGCTTTCTTTATTCTCGACAGAAGAAACTATGTGCAACCAGTTGGCATAACACAGCAAAGCCACAAGGCACCTCCTTGCCCCACTTCAAGTTCTCAACGCATGCACACACCCAACTGAAAGTTATTACGCCCTCTGCAGAGGTCACAATCCCACCAGAGTGTGTCCTGAGTCCTGTCTTCAGATACACGACGGTCAACCCAATCAATCACAATGGTGTTTGCATGCATACTTGCTTAATTTTTATTTCTGCATTAGGCTAAATCCTCCGAGGACATTTCTGTCTTACTCCTCGTTATGTCCTCAGTAGGTGGCATACAGCAGGTGCTCAGTAAAGACTCGTTGAATGAATGGCTGACTCAATCAATTGATTTCTGAATATCTGCTATAGAGAAGATCCCATTACAGACCAGGGAAGAGGAAAAAAATCACTAAGACATGTGTTCCCTGACCTCCTCAAGCTTAAAATATGTCAGTCCGTGGGCTCCTATCAAAGAAGAAATGCACAATCAAGTACTGTTTCCCATGATATGAGAACACGAAGTCAATATCATTAAGACCCTGACTCCTAGGATAAAGCAAGTGCTGTACGACCCTCCCCCACCAAAGAATGAAACCCTTTCTGGTCATCAGCAGCATGTTTTAACACTGGGCTCCTTTCCATTCATCACTGTATGCAATATACTGTTTAGCTGTGCTTTTGGGGGTTTTCTAGTGCAAATTCTAGGCTTTGCTAGGGTTTTATTACTGCTAAAAGCAGTTATGGAGAAAAGATACTCCAAACATAAATGGGCACATCACAGAGAACAGAACTTACCTTTTCTTCTTGCAATCTTTCCTCTACTTGTTTAGAAGCTATTTCATGAGCTCTAAAGAGACTAATGGTGCTAGTTAGTTCTGGATCCAAAATGTTCCCATCTTCATCTCTCACCACCAAGTCCAGATCAAGAATTCTAGAACAACAAGAATTCAGAACTTCATGGACATAAACCAAGGGCTTTAAAGTGTGTGTTACTAAGTACTATGTGAATAGCATGAATAGTTTAAAGGACACACCTGCTATATATTTTTGGGGGACGGGTGTGTGTGTGTGTGTGTGTGTGTGTGTCTGTGTATCTGTGTGTGTGTGCATGCGCAATGACATACAAACCCACACGCCCAAATACTTAAAGCTGGTGGTTGTGGTGGTCACATCATCACTATCTGGGGAGAAGAAGGAGGAAGAGCTGGAGCGGAGGCATGCCCACCATTCTATTCTGGTAAGTTCTACCACACGGCTTTCCTTGTACCTACAATCTCTTCTAATCCCTAAATCAGCCCTTAAGAAGATCCTCGATAAAGACATTCTATTATGTTTCGACACCAAACATGTGGAAGTTATCCACAATAACATTAAGCAACTTTCTGGCCAGATGGCTAGATGTAGTAGCCAACTTAAAACACAAGCAGCATCTGTCTAATAAATCTGTCCATCTATCTCTGGAAATGTCTTTTTGGCAATATTCTCTCTGTTTCCCCAAATCCAACAAAATGGTTAGGTGTTTTTAGCACCATTTTCATTTTAAAAATAAAGACCATGACCATTATGGAAAGAAAGAAACCAGGAGCTGTGCTATGTGATGTGTTATGGTTTTCTTTTTAATAAGATATGAGGATCTTAACCACAGATGCCTTATACTTTGCCTTAGGGATTTTCTTCCTGCGATTAACAGGTCTACAGAAGCAGGAAATTGGCGGGGCTTTTTTTCTAAACCATACGGCAGTGTAAAGAGCCTGTTGAAAGAAAGATAAATATTAATTAATAGTGACAGTTTAAGGGGAAAGTAGACTTGGTAATGCTGACTCCAACCAGACAGTCATCTCTGACTTCTCTTCTCTGCAGGTCACACACCTTAACCCTAGGTGGGAGTCCGGTACCCTGTCAAGCAGGATCGTCCTGAGAGATATGCTGGGCCCACTGTACTATTTGGAAGGCAGTCACAAAGACCTTGTTTTTCCCTGTGAACATCTACTGAGCAAATCCACTGATGGTGAAGCAGAACCAACTGGGCCCGTTAGCAACAGGAGGGTAAACAGGCTTTTAAACAAACAGAGGCTTTTCGCTCTGCATGAAAACAGCCTCAGAAGTTGCAACCATAGTGGGGTGCCTCAAGAGGAACAGAAAAACATTTAAAAAAAGAAGAAAGGAAAAGGCTTTTGGGCTCTCATCAGTTGTTTCTGCAACATATTTCACTAAAGTGAAATGAGGTAAAGTCCCTCTTACAAATATTACTGCTCATCCAAACCTTGAACCTGAACCTGCCCCTCGGGAGGAGTCATGGGCGGAGTCAATGCTGGTGTGGGTGGAGTCAATGCTAATGAGGTGGGGAGGGAATCCTTTCTTGCATGGGCGGAGCCAGTGCTAGTGTGGGCAGGATCAATGTTGGTGCGGGTGGAGTCAATGCTAATGAGGTGGGGAGATAATCCTTTCCTGTATGGGCGGAGCCAGTGCTGGTGTAAGCCAATCCAGAAAGCACCAGACTTTAGGAGGAGGGGCCAGAGGTCTTGCAAGCAGGGGCTCCCAGAGAAGCAGAGGTGCAGCAAAGTCCCAGCCTGCAGCATACACCCTGCCATGTGCTCCTCCCCTCACTCCTGCCAGGACAGGCCGTGAGACCAGACCCATTTCGCAGAAAAAGAAACCTAAGCTCAGAGAAACATCTAGAAGAACCCAGAGCCTGGATTCTGAGCCAGAACCCTCTCATGGCAGAGTCCAGGCTCTTGGCAGAATGCCACATGCAAAATGGTACAGGAAGTGGCCTGGTGGGGGTCTTCTTCATGCTGACCATTCTGCATTTTCCTCGGCAACGGGTGCTCACAGGGCTCTGAATCCACGGTGAGCTTCCACATGAAGTAGATCTTAGCACAGCAAAAGGGCAGAAAACCGTCTTACTAAGGACTGTATTTCCCATCAAAGTAGAAAATTATGTTTTGAAACACTTCCTTTCTTAACTAGATTGTGCCATGACATGATGTACTTTGGTTGCTTCCTACAGCCAAATTAAGCAGGTGGTTTCTGTACATAAGTTTAAAATATAATACTCCAACAGAAAACAGAATCAAATCTCCAAAAGTTTGTGTTTTTTTTAAGCAGGTCCTCCTGAAATGGGTTTCCCTGCAACAATATCTAATAACCTCCACACAGAAGTCTCCAACAACACCTTCTCCTGTAGCCTTTTTAATCCAAACACTGCATCTAACTAATTACGCTGTTTTTTAGAAACTTCTCACACTGGAAAGGATGAAGTACTAGAAAACAGAATCATGTCACAATTTTACAGAAAGGTTCTTTAGTTTACCCAGGGCACCTATCAGCTGAACGGCTGGGGGCAAACCTCTCCCATTCTCTGAGCATACAGTCCTAATGTGTAAAATGAGAGGTTCGCACTCTCCCACAAGTTCCCCAATCTGATCTCCACCATGGTCCAACCCTACTTTTAAGATCTGCGATTTCCAGCCAGCATCCCACATCTTAGAATCTTCAGGAGTAGGTCCTACAAGTCTATATCTTAAAAGCTCCCCAAGTGATTCTGCTACAGATCAGCATCTGGGAATCTTGTGACCCCAGATCATTTTTAAAGGCTTCTTGCAGCTCTGACATTATAGGAACGACCAAAGAGTCATTCCGTGGGAAAGTGCAGCACCTCACTCCAGTCACAGACTTGGCTGCATCAGAATGAAGCAGCTCGATCCTGCTCAGCATCAGGAAGGCTTGTGACCACTGGAAGGCTCAGCACTGTGGGGACAGAAACACACCCCTGCTGAAGGCATTCAAGCAGAGTGGATGGCCCGCTGTAGATGGGAACTCTTGCGAAAGACATACCCACACAAAACAAAATTACTCGTTTATCTGAGATTCAGATTTCGCTCGCTATATGTGGGCTTGCCACTGGCCTGGTGATAAGCTTCAAGGTGACCTCTGATGTCCCTTCCAACTCTTAGAACTTAGGGTTCCACAAAGCAACCTGGTGCCTATGATTGCACAAAGCACCCCTAGGTCTGGACTCCAAGTCAAGAACTGTGAGCAGAAAATAAATCAAAGTCCCTTGTCAGGGGAAATCACAGCAGTGTCATCCTTCAAAGAGTGAAAATGACAGGCCACCCCAGCCCCAGCTTCTCAGGAGATAAGAACAGGTTTTAACAATGACTCTGAAAACTCCTGATTTTTAGAATCCAACAGAAAATAACCTATCCTTTTAAAAACGAAAACCACACCCTTATTTTGATGTTAGAAATTTTTTTATGATAAAATAAGATTTTAGCCTCCTTGAGGCTTAAGGTAATGTTATTATATTGGACAATTTAAGCATGAAATCATCTTTCAAATAAACAAACCTGTTTCCATAATCAATTTTGGCAGTGACCTTCTTCTTCAGTTCTTTGAGCTCATCCTGCGGCAGAGTTCCAGAAAGAATCTGTGACCGCCACTCAATAAGGTCGTAGATCATGTGCCGTACACTTCGGAACATCTCCCTATTGTCTTGCTATACAGAGGGGAGAAGAGACACACGTGAAGCTCTTGGTAGAAACAAGCACTGGGGACTGTTTCTCAAATACACATGTAGCATATGCTTTACATGATGGGATTCAATCAATGCATGAAACAGGAACGCACGATAGGGAGTCTGCTTCCCATCAGGCACTAAAAGATCAAAAGGATAAGAAGTAATGCCCAATCTTCCATATTCTATCCAGCGTTCCAGAGTACGTGTCCCTGAATCGAGAGGTTAACGGAACAGATCTCAATGGGGAGCCACAAACCCGGCCCATGAACATCTAGTATGTGGCCCGCAGATCAGCGACCCTTAAACTCCCACACAATCAGTGTGAGCCTGAAGATCCGGCCATGGAGTCTTCAGTATTTGAAGACCGTGCCCTGCGCCACGCTCAGCCCACCAGGCAACCCGTCGTCAGCCGAGCCATAGGGACCGGCATCACACCAGGCCGCACGTGCCCCGCGTCACTCAGTGCACACACAGCCCAACGTTCTGCAAGACGTAAAACCACAATCTACAAGCTCTCAGTTCACTTACATCCAAAGAAAAGAACAAATTTATTTTTAACACTTTCTACATATTCTGCAGGGGCTGATGGTACCAAAAAAAGAAAAAGCAACAGTTTGGCAACAGCCAAGGGTAAAATTCATCCAGGAAATCAGGGCGTGCCCCCGGTGGTTCTGTCCATGAAAAGAAATCTAGGAGACACTTAATTTGATAAAGTTCTAAACATGGTCTTAAATATTAAAACGTGGCCATAGCTACTTTTTAAAATAACTTCTACGTATCTGAACCCCTCATCCCACTATTTCTAGGACACGACCTTCTTTCTAGCAATGACTAAGATCCCTACCACCAACCTGTCACACCCCGAAGACTATCATGCACCCCACAAGCTCCTCTTGATAGCATCATCCTAGTGTTAATTTCTTAAATAACAACTAAATGGCCAAAAGTAATGGTTTATCCCACAATTCGGTTTATTTCCTCTTACTAATTCATTTTTCTAAAGCCTTATCAAATATCTAAACTCCATAATATTCTGCTAACTTGTCGACAACCACACAGCAGAGCAAAAAACCAATCCAAAGAAAAAGGAATTTCTTCTAGCTTTGGACAAATCCAGCAATGTTAGTCTACGAGAGGCAAACGTGCATTTCTAAAAAGGAAACCAAGGTAATGGCCAGGCGTGCCTGTCCCGGGGGGAGGCTAGAGTGGTGCCCACTAACGGATCACTCAGCATCAGCCCTGTTTGTTTTGCTGCCGTATTTTTGTTTAAAAATTGCTAAGTTGAACATGGAAGACCGACTACAAAATTGCTCAGATTTACACAAAACATTCATGGCTAACTTTACGCTTTTCGGTTTTTGAGAACATTTGATGACCAATTACTGCAAGTGCTTATTACTGTGCATTTACAAGAAACCACTGTATAATCAAAAACAACAAGCCTGCCCAGAGAGCAGCTGTGGGACTTTTGCAAGTTTTCTGTGTTCCCAAGAAATCGATGCGCTGACTTCTCTGCAGAGCCCTTGCTTTGTGCTGACAACATTAGCATATGAGAAATCAACACTCTGAATAGAAATACGGGCTTAACAAAAGGTAATCTTCTGCAAATATGAATTTATGTGCAAAGAAATGCCCCGAGGGAACAGGAAATGGAAGATGTCAGAGTCTCAACCTCCCTGAGTTAATAAGGCTTCTCCCGTGACTGGGAGAACTGGACAGTTGTACACGAAGCCGGAATGTAAACGACTTTCCCATTTCTGTAACAGGCACACTTAGGTCTAGAAGACTATGCAACCTTACTCCAACGGTAAGAGACAGACAATGGCAAAAAAATAATAATAATAATAAACAGCGACCATTCTCTACTGCATCCATAAATAAGCAGCCATTACAGCTTAAAAGCAGATTTTACTTTTCATGATCAAAATATAAACATTGGGGGTACATCAATGCGGCCTGCCTAATCCTTTCTTTCAAAGCGCTTGAACAGCCTATCTCGCGTTCTGCACAAGAAGGAGGAAATCCCTGGCCCTTTCCTTTACCAGTCCTTTCTGACATGAGTGTGGCTGCACTCCAACACAAAGCAAGTCCAAGAGGACAGACAGCCCCTGAGGGTAGCCAGAATAATGGGCCATGGGGCTCTCTTCACCCTAAGCATGAGTCAGTCCCAGAAGTTCTGCTTTTGAGGTTCCCAGGGAAAAGAAAAAAAAATCTCATTGGTACAGCAAGGTCCAAAAAGACCATACTCTGTTTCTAAGCTTAGATTCACCATCCTGTTTCTCACCACGTAGAGCTGCCTCCAGATGGTGGACCACTCCCGGAGTGTCGTGGTGACTTCCTGTATGAGCGGCAGGTCGCCCGGGATGACCGTTTCATGTTGCCTAAGGGAAAGGAGGAAAGGACAGCGACATTCATGACTTCATTAGAGCCTGCAAGTCGTACGTTCTAAATCCCAAATCTAGTCCACGGAATTAAATATTTACAAACAGAGAGAAAATGCATGAACAAAACTGTGTCCACACATATGAACACGCCCACCTGGGAGAACAACAGGTCATATGCGTACACAGCCCGAGTGTGTTCACCCATTACCCTACGTATAAAGGTGTCGCCTCAGATGTGAAGGTAAGACGAAGGAGGCAAATAATATCCCAGTAGAAGTCTCCAGAACATCAAGGTGTGAGAGTGCATTCATCATAACATGTTTACCCATCTATCTTACAGATGCCATCAGTCATCACGTCTGCGTGGCGTTAAAATGCAGGTTTGGGTTAAGATGATTTCTACATTTCCATCATGCATAAAACTCAGTAGATGATCATACATGAAGCGGTTATCCTTGGCGAAACACAAATGAGGCTACAGCTCTCCCAAATGTCCGGAGGTCCTCTATCTCATCCCAACACTCAGATTATCCTTTCCCTTCTCCTTCACCCCAAAAGGTTAACCCTTGACTTACCTTGCTATCTCTTTGCGCTTTTTTTTTAAATCCTATCAGCCATTTTTTAATCCTATCAGTTTTCCAGTACCATGCTCTGCACCAGGCCCTGAAAGGGAGGGCTCGGAATTCTTGGGACTGAGGAAGACATTGAAGGGAGGCTCGTGAAATTGGGCTGCCTGGCCTCAAAGGTCCTGAACGCCTGCTACTCCAACCACATGGACTGTGTGGGGATTCTGAGATGGGTCCCACCCCACATCCTGACCTGGCGGGAGCCGGGATCACTGGTCAGGACTCTTACTGGGACTCACTGGGGTTTAGGCCTGCAACGACCCACCGGTGGTGGGGACCCCCAAAAGAAGAAACAGTGGAGTCCCTGAGAGAAGACTCTGTGGACGGAGGAGGCCACACACACCCCCTGGAGCAGCAGGGACCAGATGTCCGACGCAGGGCAACTATGGGACCACCCCCCACAAAACTACTTTCAGCAATTCCCCTCTGATGGGACATCGTCAGTGTCTATTACAGAATGTGGCTGTTACAGCAGCCCTGCCAAGTCTGTCCCCAAGGTTCCCAGCGAGGATGCTGATGGAAATGGGGTTCATTACACTCTGCGATGCCATCCTCAAAGCCTGTGAGGGGAGATTTCTCTTCTCTCGCAGGATGAGCATATGTGTCAATAACTGGGAGGCTTCCATCCCCCAGACCCTGAATTTCATGCCACTCGGCTCTTCCACTGGCCACCAGAAACTTGGGGCTCCATTAGATGAACTTGTTTCCACCAGACAGAGAGGGCCTCACTGCTCACGCTGTGTCCTGGTCTCGGTTCTGGATCCTTCTCACTTTCTCCCTCTTTGTAGGCCTGATCTGTCCCTGGAACAAATGTGCCAACTGGCTCTAAAGTATCTGATCTGGCTTCGGTGTATTATCATCTCTGTAAGCACCTCATTACCTGCAAGGGGTCAGCAATGCACAAAGCCAACGGCGGCTGCCTCATAGGGTTGTCACTAAGACCTACAGAAAGAACATCACACGGGGTGTGGAAGAATGGGCAGCACAGCAGACGCTCAGCCGATGGGGGTGGCTCCTTAGTCACTTAGCTCTAAATGATGAGCTAGACATTAAGGGACAGTGAGGGCTGGAGGCCCCGATCTGAGCATCGCCCACAGAGAGGAAACACAAGAACATGGGCCATGTCAAACAGAGGGGCAACCAGGGCTAGAAAAGGACAAGGAGAGCCCCCTAGAAGTAGTGGGCAGTGGGGAAATAGGCTAGGAAGCAACAGAAACAGGGTACAAAAGCAGAATAGACAGGGGCTTCAGTGAAGGGGCCAGCCACCGGCATCCAACACTGCAGGAAAAGCAACAGAAGGGCATCCCTGAGAAGACACTGGAAGCCTGGACATGAGGAGGCACTGGTAGCCATGGGAGCAAGGGAGAGATGACAAACGGGAACTGCTGTGGTTATGGGGGGAAGGGCAGAGAATAAGTGGCAGCCAGCACAAAGCAATGATGTAGGATGCCTGAGAGTCAAGGGGGTACAGAAAGAGAAAACCCTACAAAAGAGACAGGGTAATGACCTTGACAAACAAGGAGGCAGGTGGGGGTGGGATGAGAGTGGCCTGCCCTAGAAAAGAGGAAGGACCATGGAGAGGGGAAGTCGAGGTCTGCAGATCTCCAGAGGAAAGGAGCAGCGCTAAGACCACCTGTCAAGTCTGAAGGCAGGAGAGTCTTTGCAAGGAGGGAGGCAGAAGGCAGCTGGGCACGGGTGGGAGCAGCAGCGGGGAGGCAGGACCAGAGAAGCAGAACGGGGAGCAAACACAGGGAGCCCCAAAGTATTGGCAGAGAAACCGTTTCTTAATTGCTTCTGTCCCCAGTGTGTCATTTTACATGCTCACCCTGGGGTATCTGCCATGAGCCCCGGGATGGGAGCCAATGTGCCTGTGTGGGGGTGACTCCACTCACCGAGAATCAAAATAATCTCTCGTTCACTTTACTAGGATGCTTCATAATTACATTCTCCATGTATTCTTTTGCATACTCACAGTGCTCTTTTATAAATATTAATCACAGTCTGACTTCTATATTGATTCCGATATAGACAGATGTAAAATACACTCAGTCCATACTTCCTACAACAAGAGTCAAAACTTTCCTCTTTTTCCTTCCCTTTAAACCTCTGCACACAAAACATTTTATCTGGATTACAGGTCATCCCCATTTAGGCCTCTAAGTTATTTTCTTCAGTTTAATTATGCATCATGCAACTACAGAACCCAAGCTAGTCCTTTTCATATGTTAAAAGTACAGTGCTTAGAAAGGCAATTTTGTAATCAGCCAAAGAGATGTCATTATGCAGTAATCATATGATTAGTAATTTTATAATTTACATATTTAACTGAGGGTGAAGATGTAAAAGAGACAAAAAAGGAAAACATTTTAATGCTCCTTCTTCCAAGTTCACACCTGGTTATTCATTTGCCATTCCTGCTTAATGGGTTCTCATTCTATAAAAGTCCTTTTAACGATCTTATACATCAGTTTTATGACCTCTAAGAAACATACATCACAGTTAGACAAAATGTAAATTGACACACATCCCAATTTACCAACTGTTGCTTTACCCTAAACTCTGTTTGTATCATAGCCTCTAAAGTTTTCCAGAAAAAAGGACTCAATTGGAGGGTCTGGGGCCTCTACCCAATGAGATTGCTCGCAAGAAAGCACAGAGCACTAGGACAATGAAACCCAAAATCAGAATCAGGTCTGAGAAGCACGGATACAAGTCCAGTGTCGACTTCAGATTTTTCAAAGGTCCACAGTAATGCTGTCCACACAGCTCTATCCCAAGCCTCCTTTCTCTGTCCCATCACAGTCACTCATATACACATCCAACATCTAAGCCCCCAACAGTCCCATCACGGTCCCTCACACACACACCCACGTTCACCCCCAACAGTCCCATCACGGTC
>PITA01032755.1:0-13570 GCA_004023965.1 Spilogale gracilis
GACAACACTGCCCTTTAATGTACCACTCTGGGCATCAGCTTCTTCCTGTGACCCTGGAGAGGATGACTTCCCCTCTGTTCCTGCCTGTGGGCGTGGTGAGGCTCGCTTGGGATGGATGTGGAAGGCTTTGTGAATGTAAAGCACTGATGGCAGATTGGTACCCAAAGACAGCAGCCCTCTCCCCACTGCAGTTGGTTGTACGCCCCCAGACTGGCAGCGGTCCGCAGGCTCTGCCAGTTCCCCTCTAGTTGACGGGAGGGTGAGCCATGGTAGCCTGCCTCTTTCTGAGCTGCAGGAGTTGCTGGGGCCTGTTCCCTGCCCCTGGACACCCTGCTTCAACCGTGGCTCGCTCCGAGTGTTGATTGACTATTCCAGAGACTCCCTTGGCTCACGTCCGCCTTTTCTGACTCTTGCTCAGATGTGTCCCGTCCCCAGTGCTGTTCATCGAGAGCCCATCTGCTGTGAGTGCCAGGCCAAATTCGGGGGCTGCCTGCCGGTGCCCAGGGTCGAGGCAGCGCTGCCTTACTGGGTCCCTTTGTCCCTAAGGCCCCGAAAGCAGGTAGGTGACTTGGACCAGGGCTTCTGCTTCATGAACTTCAGGGGTAGTCACCCCTCAGAATCATAGATGTTATATGAGCGATTTCTTAAAATTTCGGGGAGACAGTTTGTGTGTGTGTGTTTTTAAATCCAGATTTTTTTCAGAAATCAGATCTGACGTGATAACTGCACATGTGTAAAGTGTACAGTTTGCTGAGACTTGACATAGATAGCTGTCTGCGAAGCCACTGCTGAGCTGACGTGCCTACACAGAATCCTAAACGCTTTCCCTGGCCCCCTCTGTAACTCCCCCCAGCCTTCCCTGCCCCACTGTCCCCAGGCAACCACTGATCTGTCAGCACAGGTCCGTTTGCATTCCCTCGGATATCCTGTAGATGGAATCATATAGTAGGTCTTCCTTGGGCTTGTTCACTCAGCATAGTTCTTTCTTAGCTTCCTCCATGGGGTTGCTGGGTGGTGCTGGGTAGTGTCCATCGTATGCCTCGACCACAGTGCAGTCGTCCGTCCGGTGAGGACAGTTGCCCCATCTGCACAAGTTTTGTCTATTGCAAATAAAGCTGCTGTGGACATTGGTGTACAAGTCTTGTTTGAACACGCTTCCGTTTCTCTTGGGCAAATACCTAGGAGTGGGCTTGTTGGATGGTGGGTTTAAGTGTTGTTTAACTTTTTTTTTTTTTTTGAAGATTTTTATTTATTTGACAGAGAGAAACACAGCCAGAGAGGGAACACAAGCAGGGGGAGTGAGAGAGGGAGAAGCAGGCTTCCTGCCGAGCAGGCAGCCCGATGTGGGGCTCGATCCCGGGTCTCCGGGATCATGACCTGAGCCGAAGGTAGTCGCTTAACCAACTGAGCCACCCAGGTGCCCCTGTTGTTTAACTTTTTAAGAAGCTGTCAACTGTTCCCCAAAGTGGTCAGATCATCTTACATTCGCAGCGGCAGTGTATAAAGTTCCAGTTCTCCATATCCTCAGTACCACGTGGCTTGGTTGGTCTTACATTTTAGCCATCGTAATAGAGGTGTGTCTTGCTGTGGCTTTGCTTTGTATTTCCATGGTAGCTAGTGACGCTCCCTGTCCCTTCCGTATGCCCTTGCTGTTTGCATGTCTTACCTGGTGTGTGTTCAGATATTTTTTCCCATTTAGAAACACTTTTTAAATTATGGAGTTCTGAGAATTTTTTATATATTCTGGATATAATATGAGATATTCAATCTGTGAACATTTCTCCATGTTTTTGACTTGTCCTTTTATTCTCTTATCGGTATCTTTCACAGAGCATAATTTTAAAATTTTTAATGGAGTCCATTTTATCAATTTGATCCTTTCCTGGATCTTGCATCGGTGTGCCCCTCCCACCCAGCATGGTGGTGGGACGTGCTTTCTAAATATTCCTAAGAAATCTTAGTGTAAGCCAAGGTTAGAAAGGTTTCTCCAGCATTTTCTTCTAGAATTGTCATAGTTTACAGTTTGTATTTACGTCTGTGATCCATTTTTTTTTAAAGATTTTATTTATTTATTTGACAGAGAGAAACACAGCTAGCGAGGGAACACAAGCAGGGGGAGTGAGAGAGGGAGAAGCAGGTTTCCCGCTGAGCAGGGAGCCTGATGCGGGGCTTGATCCTGGGTCTCCGGGATCATGACCTGAGCCGAAGGCAGTCGCCCAACCAGCTGAGCCACCCAGGCGCCCCCTGTGATCCATTTTAAGTTAACTTTTGTGTATGGCTTGAGGATGGGCTGAAGTTCCTTTCTTTTCATCGTGGGTGTCCAGTTCTGATGCCACCTGCTTTCTCCACTGGCTGGCCTTCGCACCTTTGCTGGAAGTGAGCTGTGCATGGAGCCGTGGGTCTGTCTCTGCTGGGCGGTGCCGCATAGTGAACTGCTGGGGGCAGGTCGGGTCTCTGCTCCCAGCGCCGTGCATGCTGCACAGTGCTCCGTGTGCACCATGTCCGCTCGGTGGATGGTGTGGAACTGGCCGGAGTGTACCTATCTGGTCAGGGAGTGCCACGGTGGCAGGAGGTAGGGGTGGACAGAGGTTCCTGGGTCCTCCACAACCCTTCCATGTCCTCCTGGGATGAGCCTTCCACCCCCAGGCCCTCCCCTGTGGGGTCCTGGGCTTTGCAGCATGTTGTACACCTGCTCTGGGCTGCATCTCCTCTGCCTTGGGAAGTCAGCAGGGTCCACTCACAAGTAGGTTGTATTGCCTTCCTAACGTGTGACACGAGCGCATGGCGGGAACTCCACGGAGGTACAGAGGGGACACCCCACCTGTGCCTCCCCGAGGCTTCCCTGTGGCGCCCGGAGATGGGCTGTGTGTGTGTTCTCTCACTAGTGACAGGTAACATGTTGCCCAGCTGCCTGCCTTCAAACTGCAGTCCCTGTCATGGTGAGGGGCTCAGCTGGGCGGCCGGGCCCCCCCGTCCCTGATCTTGGGGCCGTCGTGCAGGCCCGGACGCTGTGGAGGCCTGTGTGCCTATTTGCCTGGCCAGACCTGGCTGCCGTCACTTCCTCCGCATTCTGTGGGCCAAACCAGTGCGCGGCCTAAGCAAGGTCTGGGGGCGGGCTCCGCACTGCCCTTCTGCCGGAAGGAATGGGGGTCACAGGGCAAAGGGCAGGGCCATGGGGAGGGTACAGAATGGGCCAAGGCCATGGTGCCCCACAACTCGTGTCCAGGAAGCACGGCACGTAGGTTTTCTCTACAGACTGCTCACGGCAGCATCCTAGGCCTACGAGCCTCGTTTCCCACTCCATATGATGTCTCTGCATTCGTTCACGTCAGGGCACACAGGTCTGCCTTACACTCTCCAGAGGCTGCCCCATCGCCTCTTGTCCCCGTGTCCCTGCCAGATGGGCCCTCGGGCTCTTGGGCTACCATGGCTCTGCTGCAGCTAGTGTTGTCGCGAGCGTCCTTTTGCAGAGGCTCATGTGTCCCAGAGTGGGATTGCTGGGTCAGACACTGTCCCATGTTTTTAGAAGGCTCAAGCCAAGAACGCTGAGGCTCAGAGAGGCTAAACGTTGTGCCCAGGGGCCACTCCTGGAGGCCTGCAGGCTCAAGACAGAACCACCTTTCCTGACTGAAATTCACGTGCCCCACCATGGCAACCATGCAGGCCTCGCATGGCGGAGATGCAGGTGGCCCCTGGGAATGTCATGAGGGGGAGACTGCTCCCTCAGCTGGGTGGTTGGGTGGGCCTGTGGGAGGGCACAGAAGACGAACTCCCCAGGGCCCTGTCCTAGGGTGAAGGTTTCTGGGGCACAACCCCTTGGGACCTTCTTTTCCCTTCCTCTCTGTTAGATCCAAAAGATGGTCCGGTTTTATATCCCCAAAACCTCCGAGGCATGCCCCTGCCCATGTCACCGCTTTGGGGGCTGGCTCCCGATGCCTCGGGATCAGGCTGTGATGCCCTACTGGGTGCCTCAGGTCCTGAGGCCTCACAAGAAGGTAAGAGGGAGGCTCTCAGCAGCAAGACCCCAGAGGGACCTGGAGATGGGGGAGGAGGGTGCTGGGTTCTTTCCCCACAGTGGCCTCCACCGGTGTCCAGGATCTCCTGGAAGGCACAGTGAGGCAGTAGAGTGCAGGAGATGGCTATGTGCGGGGGAGGGCCAGCTCGGTGTCCTGGGGGTGCTGGGAGGGTGGGTCGCAGTGCTCTGAACGGGGTCCCTCATCGCTGCCCCCATCTTTAGTGCCATCTCTCCTGCCTCCTGCACCTCCCTCTTCTCCTCCATCTTCCTCATCTTTCCTCAGTGCCCTCTCCAGCCCTCTGGGCATCCCTGCAGGCAGAGGGAGAGCCAGGAAGGACCCTTGCTCTGAGTTTCTGTCCTGGCTTTTCAGCTCTGGCATTTCCAGGGCTCTGGGGGTTCCAGGGAAGTGACTACTGGGGTTGCTGGCCAGGTGCAGCCCTCCTCAGCCCCATGGCCCCTTGTCTCCCATGCTTTCTGGGTATCCTGGGTGGTCGGTAGAGACGTCCTTTCTGCCTTCACCCACTTACCATTTGCTGGTTTTCTCATCAAGTAGCAAACTGTCCCTAGAATTAAGACTCAAAGGTCCTTTCAGAGGGGACCCTGGCTTGAATTCTGAGCTGGCCACGCCCTTTTCTGGTTTCTGGCTTGGTCTCTGGGCCCAGCCTTCTGGTAGGCCACCAGGCTGGGCTGACACACCTGCCTGGATTCTTTTCTTTTAGGTGGTGCAAAGGCCTCACAGTCGTAAAGGCGTCCAAGGTAACCAGCATACATGTCTCATCCCCTCCCCGCCGAGGGAGCTGGGGTCTCATGGTTGGGATGGGGGGACGTCTGTCCTCTCCAGATGTCTGTAAATCAGAGATGGCTATGTGGCACACATACTGTGTCTTCACCCCCTTCTCTTACTGGGCATCGCTGGCACCTGCGATTTCCCCCCAGTGAACCTAGAGAAGCCCTACACTCTATCTGCGTTGGCTTCCGGGATGAAGCCAGTTTGCAGCCTGGAGTTAGATGGTCTCTAAAATGTACTTCCTTTAAGCTCTACCCCATACAGTCGCTGACATAGCGTGCCTGTGTGTGTGTGCTGTATACACACACGCATACGCTTAGGACCTAGTAGGTGTATTTACTCATGGTACGGCATGTGTGCCTGCATATGTTCCTGAGATCATATTGAAGCATTTATTCATTTTGTGCTATATTTGTGCATTTATGCATTTGAGAGCCAGTGTGCCTGCGCTCGCATACTTCGGGCAGGTGTCCTACGTAGCACGTGTTCATGTGCTGTGATGCAGTGTGTGTCCGCAGCCAAGCCTGGTGGCAGAGGTGTGTGTTCCTGAGCCAGCTCGTGCCCATGCACTCACGGCAGCGCGCGAGGAGGTGACGGCTCCATCCCCATCTTTATTTCCTTGGTCTCTACAGCAAGTGGGTTGGATTGCTCTTGAAGGCCTTCTCTGGCACTGGTGACCAGCCTGGATGCTTCCTCCATTGCGTGTGAGCAAAGGAGTGGGCATGCCAGGTGGTTTCTGTCAGGTCCTCCCCTTGCCCAGCTGTGCCCATGCTCTGTGTGGTGAGAACCCTTTGCTGGAATCTGTGAAGGAGGGAATGGATGGATGCCAGGCTGGGACTGGGTTCTTGGGGTGCGCAAGCAGTTTGAGCAGCCTGCCCAGAAGCCAGGAGCACAGGGCTGGGTGGGAGAGTGCCCAGGAAACGAGGGCCCCCAGCCAGCATGCCCACCTCTTAATGCTGCAAAAATACATATTTTCCCTGATAATAAGAGTCACATAATTAGGAGCGCATGGATGTACGCAGCCTTCGTGGGGGCAGTTTAGAGGCATCGATCAAATTATTTTTTGAGACGTAATTGACATAGAACATTTTGTTAGTTTCAGGTGTGCAGGGTAACGGTTTGATACTTGTATTTTTGTGAAACGGCCAGCACAGTAAGTCTGATTCACATCTGTCACCTCATATACTGACAGATGTTTTTTCTTGTGATGAGAACTTTTAAGTTCTACTCTCTTAGCAACTTTTTTTGCTTTTTTTAAGATTTTATTTATCTGACAGAGAGAAACATGGCCAGAGAGGTAACACAAGCAGGGGGAGTGAGAGAGGGAGAAGCAGGCTTCCCGCCAAGCAGGGAGCCCGATGTGGGACTCGGTCCCAGGTCTCCAGGATCATGACCTGAGCTGAAGGCAGTCGCTTAACCAACTGAGCCACCCAGGCGCCCCCTTAGCGACTTTCTAATGTATAATACAGTATTACTAACCGTGGTCACCGTGCTGCACGTTAGAGCCCCAGGACTTACTATTTTATAACTAGAAGCTGGTACCTCTTGGCCCCTTCACCCGTCTCTCCCGTCTGTCATCGTCTGTAGTACGCGTTGTCTTGACCCCTGCAAGCCCTCGCCGCGGTAATGTCGGCCAGGCCAGGCCCTCCCACGCGCATGCCCGCCCGCCTCAGCGCTGTCCTTGGCAAGTGGGGAGATGGACATACGCGGGGGTGTGTTCGAAGTGTGGCACCTGCCATGTAGAGCACGCAGGCCTCAGGGACGACAGGAGGGAGCCCTGGACACGCTGCGGCGAGGACAAACACATTGCTGCAGGCCGTGGAGTTGGCCCCCGGTCCTGTGGCTGACAGTCACAGTCACCGTGCAGGTGGGGAGATGGGGTTCAGGAACCCAGGAGCAAGACTGGCGGCTGTACGATCGACACGCCCGAAAGCAGCAGGTTGGCTCTGGGGTCGGGGAGAAGAGCCAGATATCTCGCGATGGAAGAAACCACAGCGCGAGGACAAAAACAGAGAAACTGCTCTTTTAACTGTAAAATCACACATTTATGGGTTATTTTTATTGGTTGCTTTTTGGCTTTGAACACTCTGCATCTTTAGGAAAAGCTAAAAGCTCAGCTTGTTGAATCATATGCATCAATCTGATACATTTTCAAAAACCAGTATTAACTTTTCTCTAGTCCTCGTTTAATAGTTCAGGCAGTTTATATGAATAACGAGTCAGCCCATGACCCATTCAGGCCAGAAGGTGTTCCCAGGACAGGACTGAGAGCCTGGGTCTCACTGGTACCAGGACAGTTAGGATCTGTCTCTCCTTGAGCTTTGTACACTGATTTAAAAATAGGATTTAAAAGAAGTGATTTAAAAATATTTCTCTTAGCCTCAAACTCAGATTATTTCTACTTTAAAGAAAAAAAAATCTGTATTTTTCTTCTTGTATTTTCTTTGTAAAGCTCATTTGCTTTTCTTCTCTGTGTTTTTACAGTAGGATTAAGGAAATAATTGTATTTTATATCAATCATGCCTTTATGTATAGTATAATTAGGGTTGTAATGTAGTGTATAATATGACCAAGTATATGTGTGGTATACGTAATATACGAATAGAGTGTGAGTTGTAGTAGTAGCGTGTTAGTAATGCGATATAAATAAGATGTACTGTCAGAAGGGGCCCATGTTGACCAAAGCAGATCTCAAAGGTTAGTGTCAGGGAAATGGAAACACGGGAGCCCCATCTGTGGTTGAGGTTTTCTCTGATACTCTAATAGACCCCATGTTTCCGTCACTGAGTTCTGCTCATTACCAGCTTCTTGCCAGTCTCTTCCATCCGAGCTTCACCTACTTGTTCCCTCGTCCAAAAAAAAAGATTGCTGGGAAGCACCTCCCAGCTAAATTCTGTGTTTTTCCACCCGTAATGAGTCCATCACAGGGCTGTAAAGAATAAAGGTGCACGAGCCCCATAGCCAGCCCAGAAATAAGTCAGCAGCTGTGTCCTCTCCATCTCCGTGATGTCGGTCCACAAGCACATTCTCGGAGCTGGGGCCAGCCTTGCCGGGACCCCTGGAGTCCTCATCCGGGCTTCTGGAGGGTTCTCCTGTGTGTGGTGTGCACGTGCGGCACTCTGCCTGTGCACTCTGCCCAGGGCCTGACTCACTTTCTCGCCTAGAACCCTCCCTGGACTTGTGCTCCTGGTACAACCGCTGGCGGATCTGCTGTGACGGGCGCCCTCTCCTCAAGTGGCAGCAGCTCCAGGCCCTTCACCAGCACGAGCCACTGGCCCCAGGGACGGGAGTGAGCCCCCCGGCCCCCCTCCTGCCCTTCAGCCTCCTGACCCTCCTGCAGGTGGTCCTGAGGGTCGTGGTGGCCATTCGGTGAGCAGGCACGGGGTGGGGCAGTGGGGGCCCTGGGCCCAGGTCACGCCCTGGGCTGTTTCAGTCGGGGACTGGGAATTGAGTTGGCTGTGGCTGACGAAAGTGTAAGGAGTGACTGCAGCGGGGTCCCCGGCAGGACGGTGCTGTTCTTGCCGTCCAGCGTTGCTCGCACGCGACCTGGGCATCTGCCTCCACCACACACTTAGTGCACGAGCAGTCCAGGCACGTCGGAGCTGACGGTAGGGCACTGGGCATCTTGGGGCTGTGCGCCTTTCTTTCTTCAGCTCGTCCCTGTGGCCTGCTCCTGGTTCCACTTTGCACACACTTCTGTCACGTCGAGGTTGAAGGTGGCTGTCAGCCTGCTGGGGAACAAGCACAGCTTCAAGCCTGGGGCCCGCAGCCTCTTCCCCTGCCTGGTCCCAGCCGTCCAGGCTCCATTCTGGAAAGCCCTCGCCCCAGCCTCGACCCCACTAGCCTCACTTAGGCCTTGTCATCTGGAGCCCCACAGAGGCCCTCCTCTAGGGTGTCCCTCCCCACCCCTGCCCGGGGACAGGCAGGGCTACTTCCTTTGGTCTCCTCCTCGGGCTCTTTCATCACACCTGTGTGCAGGAACATGTAGATACACAAATGCACGTGGATAGAAGATGTGCAAAACTGTATCAGCGTGTAAGTGCACACAGATCAAATTTATATGTATTGACTTGTTTGCCTAATTGTCTGTCTTCACGTAATTAG
The DNA here is from genome assembly GCA_004023965.1 of Spilogale gracilis. Taxonomy (NCBI): domain Eukaryota; kingdom Metazoa; phylum Chordata; class Mammalia; order Carnivora; family Mephitidae; genus Spilogale; species Spilogale gracilis. The sequence goes on from PITA01032755.1 coordinate 8,907, forward strand.
AAGAGGAGTATTCTAGAAAATATCCAGTAGCTGAAAATGGTTGTAGGTGTCCTGTCTGTGGTGGTCGGTGGTGTTCACCGCAGGGCCGCAGCTCTGTCTTTGTCCTGGTCCTGGCTGCAAGCAGAAGGCCCTCCCCGTGGCACCCTGCTTGTCTGCTCGCCCGCCCGCCCGCTGCTGGGCGCTGCTGTTGCCTCTAAGCTTGTGATTACAGTCAGTGCCCCAGGGCACCTCCTCATGCACACGCCTGTCTGGGGCATGAGCTCTCAGGAAGGCGGCCGGGGCAGGGGGCCAGCAGCTTTGGGTGATCCGTGAGCAGGAGTAGGCTCATGAAACTGAGAGATTGTTTCTTGTTTGCTTTGCATGAAGATTCATTGTGTGTGTGTGTGTGTGTGTGTGCGCGCGCGCGCGCGCGCGCACGCACACGCTAAGTTGACCATTGGCGTGAGCTGGCCTCCCCTCTGCCCGCTCCGGTAAGAGTGAAGAAGGAAGCTCGGCTGTAGATAGCCGTGCGGTAGGTGATCAGGATAGGCCGCAGGGAGAGTGCTAATGGTGGTGGAGGAGGTGTTAGCCTCAGAGCCAGGCTCTTCGGGCCGAGCCCCAGGTCCCATCTCCATGTTCAGGACGACTGTCTTGTCGGGCTGGGGTGTGTGCAGAGTGCCCTGTGAGATCCCCCCCCACACAACCAGCTTATCTCAGGAGAAGCTGCCTGCAGGCTGGCCTGGCAGAGATTTGCCACAACTGTGAAGGTTTCGGGACCTTCCCAGCAGGGACCCTTGAAGGGCCGTGACCATCACACTTGCCTTCTCGGTGGGGCCTGCCGCAGCCTCCTGACATTGGGTCCCTTTCACAGCTCATAAAGCGCAAGGCGGGGACTTCCCACCGCCCCCCCCCCCCGCCCCGAGGGGGAGAGTGGGCTCTGGGGGCCGAGTGCCTCATCCGAGGACCTATGGCTGGAAGTGGCGTCGCCTCCCTGTACCCTTTTCCTGCCTGGGCTCCTTGGGGACTCACATGGCATTCTCCTCTGCTGTGGGGATCCCCCTGTCTTCCAACCCAGGGAGGCTCCTTGCCAGGTCCTGCCAGGGCAGCGTGGGCTCAGCATGGGGCCCAGTTCCGAGTAACTGCCTTTCTCTTTGCTTTCCAGCCACTTGTTTTGGGTCTGAAGTGGAATCTTCAGCCACTGCCGAGAACATCAACGAAAATGTCAGTCATAATCAAGGTCTTTAACGAGAGCCGTCAAGCCAGGAGGAGTCTGTGATAGCCCCCATTTTCTCAGGTCCTCTAAGTGATACCGGGCGTGGGGCCAGCTTCTCTGCCATCGGGCAGTGCTTCGTGGCCGTGCAGCTGCTGTGGGCGCGGGGCAGACTCTGGCGGACGCGGCCAATAAATGTTATTTGTGGAACTCGGAGTGGCCCCTGACTGAATGCTGACACGGGTTCCGCTCTGTGGAGGGGGCCGTGTTCTCCAGCCCGGGGACCCTGAGGGACGGGCACTGCCTCTGCGCCTCTCTGCCCTCCGCCCAGGACGGTGGGGACACGGGCCCCCTGGGGATGGGCCGGACGTGGTGCTGGCACCTGTGTCAGGCTCGCACGTTAGTAAGCCCCATAAAATTATGTGAGTTGAGGGTTTTTAAACTGAGGTGTCATTCACATCATCAGATTCCCTTTCTTAGAGCACGTGACTCAGTGGATTTGGGTGTATTTACATGCTTGTGCAGCCCTCCCCCTGCTGTCTCGTTCCAGACCCGTGTGGTCACCCCAAAAGAAACCTCTCCTGCTTCACTCCTTCCTTCTTGCCCAGCCCCTGGCAGCCACTCACCTGCCTTCTGACTGCTCCCGTGCCGGACATTCCCCGTGTGAGTCCTGCGGCAGGTGGCTCTGCTGCGCTGGCGCCTCTCAGGGCATGTTGGAGCCCGTGGGGGCGCTGCATTCCTTTTTTGTGGGTGCACGGCAGCTTGCCCCGCCTTTGGGTTGTTCCCGCCTCTCGGCTCCCCGTGACGCGTGTTGCTGTTGTGTGGACGTGTCTCCGCTGCTCTCCGGTCTGCACCGGTGAGCGCGGGGGCGTGGGGCAGCTGCTGGCGGCGATGTGCGGCCGCCTCCCTTCTCCACGGGGGAAACTAGTTCCGTAGTCACACTGCCAGCTGGGCAGACCGGTCTCCCCACATCCTTGCCACACTTGTCAGCCTCGTTCTAGCCGTCCTCGGGGTGTGGAGCAGTGTCACATCATGGTTTTGATTTGCATTTCCCTGATGACCAGTGACACTGAGCATCTTTCCGCGTGCTCCTCGGCCATCTGCGTGTCTTTTTGGGGAGGTGGTTGTTGAGCCTCATAGCCTGTGTTTTAATTGGATCACCCATTGTTTTCATTGTTGCCGAGTCCGTGTTGTGGATGGTAGGTCCTTGTCAGCCGTATCACTTGCAGGTATTGTTCCCTGGGCGTTGGTGTCCTCTCTTGATGATGACCTTGGAAGTGCAGAAGGTTTTAATTTTGAAGAAATCCAATTTTCTATTTTTTTCTTGGGTTGCTGTTTTTTCTTAGGTGAGATGGTCATATCTCACAAACTATTGCCTAATCCAATGCCGCAAAGATTTACCAATGTTTTCTGTCTCTGTTTAGATTTTATTTTTTTATTTGAGAGGGAGAGAGAGAGGGGGAGAGCACAAGCAGGGGGAGCATGGGCAGAGGGAGAAGCGGGCTCCCCACTGAGCAGGGAGCCTGATGTGGGCCTTGATCCTAGGACCCTGGGATCACGACCTGAGCTGAAGGCAGTTGCCCAACCAACTGAGCCCCCCAGGTGTCCCTTCCTATGTTTTCTCTTAAGTGGTTTACAGTTTAGCTCATAAGTTTGGGGGTTTGATCTCTTTTGAGTTAGTTTTGTGACTTTTGTTTGTAGCGTGAGGTACGTGTATATGGTGTTCTTTAGCATGTGGCTCTCCTGTTCCACATAACAGTCTTGAAATGATCAAATTCTAGAAATGGAGAACAGACTAGCGGTGTCCAGGGCTTTGGAGGTGGGGGGTGCGTGGGGGGTGGAGGGAAGTAGGTGCCGTCCTCCAAGGTCAACATGGGGCATTCTGCAGTGATGGGAACATCCTGCATCTTGACTTTGTTGATGTTCTGGGTGTGAGATTATGGTACGATTTTGCAAGATGTTACCAATTGGGGCAAACTGGATGAGGATAACATGGGATCTCTCTGTATTCTTCCTTGTAAGTCATTGTGAATCCACGATGATCTCAAAAGTTAATTAAAAAAGCAGTACAGTTTGTTTTGGAAGGTTTTGAGAATACAGAAGAGCACAGAGAAGGTAGAAACCACTGAACCTTCCCCCACCCCCGACCCCGAGTTGACCCTGGTGGGGTTGAACGGCAGGTGGGGTACTGTCGTACAGGGAGAGCAGCCATAGTGAGTGACGGGGACATGCCTGTGGGGCCGGGAGTGCAGAGGGCTGCTCTTGACGTGCTGCTCATAGTGGTCCCCACGTTGCCCCACGGACCAGCGGTCTCTGACTGGGTGTTCCCCGGCCCGGGGGCAGCCCTTAGCCAGCGATGGGTGGGAGCTGTGGATAAACTGAGCCCCCTCCCTGGGCGGGACAACTCTGAGCTCTGCTCTTTACTGTCTCCTGGAGCTCCTAGCAGGCTCGAACCCCACTGCCCTCCATGCTCACCTTGGTAATGCCCTCTGTCCTGGCGGCTCACCTTCCCTGGCCCATTTCCCATTCTTTCATGGACCTCCATGGTTCACCTCGCAAACACCTGCAGTCACTTCTGGCCTCAGGCTCTGCTTTTGTGGGAAACTAATACAAGACAAGGCCTGTGGACATGGTGTTGAGGTCAGGGAAGGTTCCTGGGAGAAGATGGCCTGAGCTGAGACGTGATGGTGAGTCCTGTTCTCCTGGTGATGAAGGCGGAGGTGTACAATGTGAGGGCCTGCCCAGGACAGCCTGGGGCATTCTGTCTACATAGGAGGCCTGTGATTAGGAGGGGCAGTGACAGGAGATGGAGCAGGGACCAGATTGTGGGGGGCCTTGGTGGTTCGTGTTTGGGAAAAACCATCCGACTAAGGAAGTTGAATGGAGGCCGGCCTGGAGTCAGCAGCAGGGACACTGGGATGGCAGTGCCTGGCCCTGCGTGCTGGTGGCAGCGGTTTTGTTCTAGGTGGGGACTCTGTGACCCCTTCCAGACACACTCCCGGGGAGTCCCACGCGCTTGTCCTTAAGGCAGTGATGCTGTGGTGGGCTGGCCCAGCGCCGGCAGTCCTGCCTGCGAATGTTGTCCTGAAGCTTGACATGAGGAGCCACGAGAGGGCACTAGGAGTCTCTCATCCTCATCTAGAAACTGCTTGGAGAGGCTGAGTAGCTGGAGAGGCCCGGAGGGACGGGCCAGCCTTGTCAGGCCCTCCCTCCCCTACGGACTGCTTTCTCCAGGCCAGGCCCTGAGATCTGCGACCTTCCAGGTGGAGTGTGTTACAGGGAGTGTAAGGAGTTTCGAGAAGGATTCTCCTGTGGTCCTTGGAGCCTCAGACTCAGTCAGGGAGCCCAGAGACACTGCTCCTTAACCCCTGTCTGCTGCTCCCCCACTCCCTGTTGCCTTCACCCTCTCCCTCTCTCCCAGCCCTCTCCCCTCCTCCCTCCTCCTCCTAGCTCCTCTTTGCTGCCTCCCCCTCTT
>PITA01032756.1:0-13569 GCA_004023965.1 Spilogale gracilis
GTTCAGAAATGTAAGTTGTGCTAGAGTTCAGTGATAAGAAGAGTAAGAGTGCACTGTATCCCGGTTTTTCTCCCGATGGGATCCAGCTCATTATCTTTATCAGCTTCTGTACTCCTTCCTGGACATATCCTCTCCTAGGTACTAGCTTTTTGCAGCCAGTAATTCTAAAATACTTAGGGAGATGCAAAAAAAAAAAAAATTAGGGACCAAGGTAATATTGAAGTATAAACATACAGACTTAAACTTTTAGAAATCAACATCTATTGTAAAGCTAGATTCATTCAGTGTGATATTACACAGCAAAAATATGGTAATATGAAAAAAACATATAGTAATATGTTACCAAGATAGGCTGCCGAGATCCAGGTTTCAAAATATATTTTTCATATACAGAGGAACTTGAGAGATTTTCACTTATCCTAAGTTCAATATTAATCCCACTTTCAGATAACTTATTTTCAGCTTTTTTTTTTCTTTTTTAAATCCCGCCCTAGAACTGACTACCAAGTCACAAACAACGCAGGCAGCAGGCAGCTTCCACCTGCTCACCTCTGTCAGCATCTGCCCTGATTGCAGGGACTTGATTTTCCTAACACATGACCTTCCCACAACTCATACTTGGGAAATGAGTGAGGGGTGCAAATGCTTAGGCATTTCCACACAACAGAGGACACTCTGATGGGCACTAATCATTGAAGCTTTGTCAAGTCTCCTTCACAGTTTAACTTCTTTCTCTCTCCAATCCTCTTTCCGTACCTTCCTTGCACAGATAAAGAACACTAAGTAGCATCTTACAATCCAAACTACTTCTCACCACTTGACTTTGGAGAACTCAGTCTAATGTAAAAATAGTAAATGAATTGCTCATACATAAATTTGCACAAAAGAAACCAAATGCTGAAAGGTATATACTATGTACCTTATAAAAACTAATTTCAATAAGAGACATATTAAAAGAACCATATATTGGTGGCACCTGGGTGGCTCAGTTGGTTAAGTAACTGCCTTCGGCTCAGGTCATGATCCCGGAGACCCTGGATCAAGCCCCACATCGGGCTCCCTGCTTGTAGGGAATCCTGCTTCTCCCTCTCTCACTCCCCCTGCTTGTGTTCTCTCTCTAGCTGTGTTTTTCTGTCAAATAAATAAATAAAATCTTAAAAAAAAAAAGAACCATATATTATGGTCAAGGAGAATTATTCCAGGGATTCTCTATATCTGCATATTAATCAGTATACCATATTTAACAAAATGAATAAAAATCATATGATCAGCTTGATAGATGCAGAAAAAGCATTTGGCAAAATTTAGCATCCATTTATGATAAAAAACTCAACAAAGTGGGTATAAACGGAATGCACCTCAACCTAGTAAGGGCCATATATGCAATCCCACAGCTAACATCATACTCAAAAAGCTGAAAGCTTTTCCTTTAAGATCAGGAGGAAAAAAAAAAATCAGGATACCAACTCATCACTTTCATTCAACTTAGTATTGGAAGTCCTTGCCAAAGTACTAAGGAAATAAAAAGAAATAAAAGATATCTAAAGAAACAAAACAAATGAGCAAAAGGAAGGGAAGGGAGAGAGAAAGAGAGAGAGAGAGGCAGACCAAGAAACAGACTCTTACCTGTAGAGAACAAACTGATGGCTACTAGAGGGAGGAGAGTGGGTGGATGCGTTAAATAAGTGATGGAGGTTAAGAGTGCACCTGTTGTGATGAGCACTGGGTGTGGTATGGAAGTGCTGAACCACTATATCACACACCTGAAACTAATATTACATCGTATATTAACTAACTTGAATTTGAATAAAAACTTAAAAAGAAAGTCAATATACAAAAAAACTATTGCATTTCTATATATTAATAACAAACTATCAGAAAGGGAAATTAATAAAACTGTTCCATATGTAACTGCATCAAAAAGAATAAAATTTAATCAAGGAAGTAAAAGACCTGTACATTGAAAATTAAGACATTGATGAAAAAAATTAAAGACACTGATAAATAGAAATATATTTCATGCTCATGTATTGGAAGAATGAACACTATTAAAAAGTCTATATTGCCCAAAACCATTTACAGATTCAATGCCATCCCTATCAAAATTCCAATGCCATTTTTTACAAAAAATAGAATCAACAACCCTAAAATGCCTTGGAACCACAAAAGACCCCAAACAGCCAAAGCCATCTTGAGAAAGAAGAACAAAGACTGAGGTATCATGCTCCTTGACTTCAAACTACATTACAAAGACATAGTACTCAAAACAATATGGCATTGGCATAAAAACAGATAGATGAGTGGCACAGAACAGAGAGCCCACAGATAAACCCACACAATATGGCCTATTAATCTATAATAAAAATGGCCAAAATACATAATGGGAAGAGGACAATATCTCCAATAGTGATGGAAAAACTGGACAGTCACATGCAAAAGAATGAAGTTAGACTGCTATCCTACACCATACATGAAAACTAACTCAAAAACGGTTTAAGGACTTGAATATAAGACCTAAAGCTATAAAATTCCTAGAAGTAAAATGGGCAGAGAACCTGAATAGATGTTTTTCTGACAAAGATGTACAGATGTTCAACAGATACGTGAAAAGATGCTCACCCTCACTCCTCATCAGGGAAATGCAAATCAAAACCACAATGAGATATAACTTCACGTCTGTCAAAATGGCTATTATCAAAACGACAAGAAATGACAACTGTCCGTGAGAATGCAGAGAAAAGGGGAACTTCACACACTGTTGGTGGGATGTACACTGGTGCATCCACTGTGGAAAACAGTATGGAGGTTTCTTTAAAAATTGAAAATAGATCTACCCTATGATACAGTAATTATCCACTACTGGGTATTTACTATCCCCCCAAATAAAAACAAGAATTCAAAAAGCTACATGCACCCTATGTTTACTCCAGCATTATTTACAACAGCCAAGATATGGAAGCAACCCAAGTGATAAAGAAGGTGTAGCATATAAATACAATTGAGTATTACTTAACAATAAAAAAAAAAGAATGGAATCTTGCCATTTGCAACATTAACGGACCTTGAAGATACTATGCTAACTGACATAAGTTAGAGAAAGACCCAGAGCGTATATTTCACTTATATGCGAAATCTAACCAAACCAAACCAAACAACCAAATAAACCTAAAACCAAGCTCATAAATAAAATGAACAGATTGGTGGTTGCCAGAGAAGAGGAGAATGTGGGGGTGAGCAAAATAGGTGAAAGAGATCAAAAGGCACAAAATTCCAGTTATAAAATAAGTAAGTCATAAGGAGGTAATGTATAGTATGGTGACTGTAGTAATACTATATTGACTATTTGAGAATAAACTGGTAATTGATTTCATTTTAAAATCACATTATGAGGCTCAGAGAACTTAAAAATCTTACCCAAGATGGCACAGCTAAAAAGTGAAAGAGATTGCTCTGATATCCAAAGCATTGTTTTATGATCCATTTACTTTTATCTCCCTGCTTTGTAACTTATATTCTCCATGTCATTCCATTCTAGTTTATTCCTCTTTCTTTTGCTAGTAAGACTTTTTTTCTTGGATTCAAGCCAGGATTTCAAACCAAGAAGTTTTCATGTTTCTTCCTTTTTCTTTTTTTTTTTTTTAAGATTTTATTTTTTTATTTGACAGAGAGAGATTACAAGTAGGCAGAGAGGCAAGCAGAGAAAGAGGGGGAAGCAGGCTCTTTGCTGAGCAGAGAGCCCGATGCAGGCCTCGATCCCAGGACCCTGAGACGATCTGAGCTGAAGGCAGAGGTTTAATCCTCTGAGCCACCCACGTGCCCGTGTTTCTTCCTTTTTCTTATGTTTAATGAATGTGGACACAAGTATAAATTGTTGAGAAATGTCTTCCTAATAAAAATAGAAATCAACTTATGCATTCTTCTATTAATGCCTTCTTTGAGCATTACTAGATGTAAAGTGCATGTTATGAAATTTCCTTTAAATGTCATTTTTGAAATTCTGATTTTAGCAGGGGTTCCTGTCCTTTTGGAATCAGTTAAAACTATTTTAAACACTGGTAGAGTATACAATGTTATAAATTATAAATAGCAACTTTTTAAAAAAGTAATATCCAAACTTCAGTGATACTCTCAAAAAACCATCTGGCAGATTTTCCTTTCATAAGTACCAAACAGGTAAGAAACAGAGAACCTCTGTCACTCATCATAAGTTACAAATACAATCAAATTAACAAACGCAAAGCTTAACATGGGCAATCCCTAGGTTTTGCTCTTCTGTTCATTTGAGTCTTGCCAAATTAAAACAAAATCTGCTACTCATCACCTTTTACTCTTCCATTTACCAGTTTTCCATATAACATCAAACTTATCTGATCAAGCAACTACCAATCACAACTTCACCATAAAACATTTCCTATTTCTACTTGAGCTCAAGAAGTTCATTGCAAAAAAAGCAGTTCCTGCCTATGTAACTTAAAAATGTTGAGCCTGAAATCCTATTGAAATGTCCAGCAGAATTCTTAAATACTGTCTAGTTTGAATTACAAAGAGCTTGCATACATGGATCCTTTTATCTGACTGCTAACAATAAGAAACAACAATTACAATTGAGTCATATTAATCTAAAGGGATAATCTATCACATTGAAAGAGGAGTCAGTAAAAGAGCTAGTTTGTGGAAATAGAATATGTTGAAGTCAGAGAATTTCCCAAAAACAAAATTTTATGGGGAAGCAGAAAAAATATGAATGGGGAAGTTGGGGAATATTAACATGCTGTGACAAAAAATGTAGGGAAAGCTCATAACGCAAGTTGACTCAAGGAAAATTGAGGGTCCAACCAAAGCTGACTGTGTATGGCTCTCTTCCCCAATGAGAAAACAATAAACAAGTTTCAGAAGAACAAAATTAAGAAGATAGACAATACCAAGTGCTGATAAAATGGAGCAACCAGAATTCTACATTATTAGTGGGAATGTAAAGTGGTATACATTTTGGCAAAAGTTCTTGCAGTTTCTTATAAAACTAAACCCATAGTTAGCCCACAGCCCAGAAGTTACACTCCCCAAGAGTCACCAAAAGAAAGAAAATATTCATAAAATAATATTCACAGCTGTTTTGTTTCACAATAGACAAAAAACAAAACAGTCCTGCTGTCCATCAACAGGATAAAAAGGAATAAGCTACTTACACATAGAAGAAAAGGTATGACTCAAAAAACATGCAGAATGACAAAAGCCTTACACAAGAGTACATACTGTCATACTATTTCACTTCATTTATATAAAATTCTCTAACACAACATTAACCTATGATTAAACAAACAGCCAACTAAAAAAAAAGAATGATGATGCCCTTGGGAGGAGTGGAGGGAGTGGAAATTGTTTGGGAAGGGATATAAAACAACCTTAGTCTGAGAGCAATGTTACATACCTGGAGAGAAGTTTGCCTTGCACAGTTGTATGCATTTGTCTGAAATGTACTGAATGGTACACTCAAGATTGGCACATTTCATTGTCTGCAAAGTTTATCTCAAGATTTTAACAAATCTATAAATTAATATTGTCATCTGGTTCATTATAGGCATGGCAAAGTGATTAGGGGTAAAATGTACAGATGTCTTCTGTAAGTGATTAGGGGTAAAATGTACAGATTTACTATAAAATGCATATAGAATTGAGTCAATGTTTAGACAGCAGGATGAAGAGATGGATAGCTGTGTGATAAATGAAATTGGATAAAATGCAAATTGTAAAATCTAGGTTGAATATATATGCAGGACACTCTATGAACTTCTTTAAATGTTTTGTATGTTTGAAGTCTTCATAATAAAATGTAGAGAAAATGCAGTGATTAATTACCTGTGATAACAGATTATCACCACCTTTCTTGCTCGATGAGGACAGAAGCCAATGGATATCTGAAGCAGGAAGAGCATCTAGCTCTTGGGTAATGAGAAGGGAGGACCCTGAAAGTGAAACCAGATGTGGGTTCAAATTGCAGATCTGTTCAGCACTTGGCCAAATAAATTAGGTAATTACTTAAGTTCTTTGAGTAACAGTCTCCTTATGTTTAAATAAAGATAATACTTTCTATTTCATAGGACTATTGGAATGATTAAATTAGATGATAAAAGGAGAAGACAATAACTGTGTCTCGAAGGCAAATCTGCCTACAATCTGAAGCCCTTTAGATTCCACCCCCTATCTGTGAACAAGTTTGGGCCTTTCCTCAATTTCTCTCAATCTTAATTAACCCAATTTCCAGCTTCACTCCTTCAAGCACAAGACTTCTAGATAAACATATTATATTTCCTAATCTGTTTGAAATGATATTTAGAATAGTAATTTCCAACCACCCTAATGGATCAGTGTATATTCCTGTGCATTCTACTTTTAAGAATAAAAATGTCTGGCAAAGAAACATGTATTGTTTCTCTAAATAAGGCTGCTGCTATAGTATTAGAAGTAAATTATTTTACACAAATCTGGACTTTGTTGTAGTTACATGCTATACCAGAAAACCATTAAACACAAGAGAACCTGGATAACAGAATTGTGAACTGGCTCTCATGTACATGTTTCTAGCTTAACTCAAGTCATTCATACTGAAAAATTAGCACATCTGCTACCACCTGGTGGCAGTTTACCCAAATTCAAGCTTTAATATTCTTGTATTTAAATAAATACCTTGATCAATTCAACTCTCAATCTATAAATCTAAAACATGTTGCCAACTCAAAGAACACTTTGGGATAGCCTTCTAGTTTTTTAGGCATTTTTCCAGATGCTTCACTTCCTTTCCTTAACACAACAAATCATTATTGAGTGGAAGATCCTTTAATGCTTTTGTATAGTACTACGCCAACCTATTTCCCATTATTCTCATTCGCACAATGTGTGCTCCATCAAAATGATCTACCTGCTGCATTTCAACACACAGTCTGTCCTCCCCCCAGCCCCAATGGGAATGTTACCTCTCACGCCCACGTCTCTACAAACAAATCAAGTGTTCTAATGGCAATTCCTCCACAAAATTTTTATACTTTACCAAGCAGGACATGTTCTTTTTCTTCTTTTTTTCCTGAACTAACTCACTGTAGTGCCCACTCTCACAGTATATAACACTTACTCTGCATTACCGTTATGTATATACTTCACCCAACTTTTAGGAAATCACAAAATATGGAATTGCCCACCAGTGTTATATAAAATTATTTGTGTGGTTCAGAAATAACACTTAATATTTTAATAAATACATACTAGGAGGGAATTTAGAATCAGTAGTTAGGCTCTGGGATCAGACTGCTTGGGTTCACATCCCAGGTTACCAGTAACTAGGTCTATATTTTTAAAATAGCACAAAAGTGACTGCAGTTGGAGAACTACACGGAGAGCAATGTATTTGTATTTTCTCAACATCAATAGCTCAAACTATGCTCTTAATAAGTACTTAATACATGCTTTTTGAATAAATTAAAATGGTCTTCCATAAGACTAATGGACAGAGACATAAAGAATGATGTCTGCATACATGTATGTATATACACATACCCTACTCTCTTTCTCACATACACAGAGATGGACACAGATTGTGTTATAATATGACCCAGACACAATCCTCACTCTTAATATGATGTAGCCGGTTGATAAGTACATGAGTCAAAAGAAATCAGATCAGAAATTGAGAAGATCCAAATTCCACATTAGAAATATTCCTGAATTTTTCTAGTTGCACAGAAATTAGCTCCTTAGCAATTATTTTACTGCATATGTCTGATTCTTTTAAGGCTCTGTGCCTTAATTGCTTTTTACCCCTGGTCCTTTGTCTTTATCTGTACCTAACCTAGTTTTGTGTTCACTTTTAATTGTTTTGAATTGTGATGTTCCATTTGAATTCCCATCTTTCTACTAATAATTTTAAAGAAAGGCATTTTTTTTTCTTTTTGAAACACAAATAGTCTAGAACACTTAGAAATGGGTACACAAGCAATAAAACATTTAATAACTCAAAGAAAAAGAAATCTGGAGATAAAAAGTTAGTATAAAAATGAATGAGACAGGGTGCCTGGGTGGCTCAGTTGGTTGAGCGACTGCCTTCGGCTCAGGTCATGATACCGGAGACCTGGGATCGAGTCCCACATCGGGCTCCCTGCTAGGCGAGCAGCCGGCTTCTCCCTCTCTCACTCCCCCTGCTTGTGTTCCCTCTCTCGCTGTGTTTCTCTCTGTCAAATAAATAAAATCTTTAAAAAAATTAAAAATTAAAAATTAAAAAAATAAAAATGAATGAGACAACAGCATCAGGCTCTTAGGAGTGTTGCTAAATTGTGTTCTGGCCAAAAATATTTTAGCCAATTCAATATAATTAAGCACATATTTTCTGATCTCCTACAATGTACATCACCTATAGAGGGAATAGAAGATTAGTAATATGTCATCACTAACCTCAATAATCTAGTACATAAAATGGTGGTGGAGGTTAAGAGAATGGCCACATGCATAAATATCTACAATGTAAGATTCAAAGTAGAGAAAAGCATAAGAGGGCCACAGTTGAAATGCTCTGCAGGTTCAGAGAAAAGCACGATAAACATCCAGTAGAGTAATTCAAGAAGAAAACTCTTCTCAAAAGGTGACTATTGAACTATGAGCAACAAAATAAATACAACATTTGATTTTTACCCATAAAATATCCATGAGCCCATACTTCTGTCAATATATATGTGAATAAATAAATAAATGGGCGAAATGGAATAGCTTTTCCTTACAGAATAATTCTGATCAATAAATATAGAGGGAATGAGGGATATACAAAACCTGCATCAGGCAAACATCACAGTAACAATTGTTGCAAACCAGGTCCACAGAGGATAGTAAAATCCCTGGGTGAAGTTTTGAGGAGAAATGGTATATTCATATATTCTCTTCAAGGCATTGTTAGATGACAAAGGAGGAAGAGTAATTTTATAGTGGAGGATGTTGGCAGACACCACTTTTAAGAGATCAAGGTTGACATCTCTAATAGTTAAGGTATATCAACATCATACACTCTCTGATACGATGCACTGGAGAGGACACAACATGGCATTTGTGGTATTCTTGCCAAAGATGCAAAACTGAAATTTAATCATACAAAAAATTATACAGAAAAAACAGAGAAATTCTATAAAATAACTGATAAGTACTGATCAAAAGTGTCAAGACCATGAAAGACAAGACTGAGGGACATTATGAAACTTCACAGACTGAAGTAGACTCAGGAGCTATACAAGTAAATGGAATGTGGAATCCTGGATTGGATTCTGGAACAGAGTCTGATTGTCTTTTATTGTTTTTGAACAGTGAATAAAGTAATTCAATCTGTGCTTAAAGAAAATTTCTTGGCCAATAGGGTTGAGTTCCTCAAGAGAAAGGACCGTATTTAGTTCATCCAAGGTCTACAGCCTGTTATATAGCGCATGCTCAGTGAACAAAAAGTGAGAAGCGAAACAGGTAGAGCACGGGACTAGAAACGAAGAGGCTACTAAACTACACTAGATGAGACACAAGGAGGGCTGAATCCAAACTGAGGTCAAAGACATGGAGTGGGTGGGATATCTATGACAGATACTACAAAGGTAGAATCTACAGAATATCCCAGGTGACTAGCTAGGAGACAGGAAAAAAGTCAAGAAAATTTCACATTTTTTAGCTTAAAGGTAATGGGGAGAATAGACGAAAATGCAGTATCTTTAAGGAGATAATCTTAGAAGAGTCCCTAAAATGATATTTTTGATGCCCTCATTTGGCTTACTAATTTTTTTTAAAGATTTTATTTATTTGACAGAGAGAAACACAGCCAGAGAGGGAACACAAGCAGGGGGAGTGAGAGAGGGAGAAGCAGGCTTCCCGCCGAGCAGGGAGCCCGATGTGGGACTCGACCCGGTTCTCCGGGATCATGACTTGAGCTGAAGGCAGTCACTTAACCAACTAAGCGACCCAGGTGCCTGAAGGCTTACTAATTTTTATAGGTAATTCAACACTGGACAAAAATTCACATCTAGACTATGTAACCTATGTATATATACTGCTAAAAAACTAACTCTGATATAGATAGGCATGAAGAACAATCAGAAAATTTGTGAATTTTGGTTCTCTTAGCACTACTGTTAAGGATAAGTGTGTTTTTTTTCCTTAAAGGCCCTAAATTTTTATTAATGGTACCATTATAGCTGAAATTAAAATTGGTACCTGGAAGTAGGGTGTTACCATAACAAAATTCTTAAACATGTGACATTGGCTTTATGACTAATGGCTAGCATAGAGCACAAGGGCCTCAAAGAGATTGCAAATGGTGGCTGGGCAGACAGTGAGGACACTGTTGTTAAAGACAGATGAAAATACTACCCACATTATGAAATGACAGAAAGTTTGGCAACATTCTTACCTGCAATAATATAGAAGACTTGTTAAGTTTTCAAGTGGAATACAAAAGAAACATTTCCAACCCCCAAATTACTGTTCAGAAAATACAACTCATCCCCAAAAATCCCAGTTCACAAAATAACTCAGAGGAAAGGAAAATCTGGAGGCCCCATGTGAGAGCAAACCACTAAAACAGGCCCAAAGGTCAAAATCAGTGTAGGGGTAAGGCTGTGAGACCCTTTGTTGGGACATGAGGAAAGTGTAATGGAGTATTTTGTATACTCTCTGAGCTAGACTACAGAACTTCTAAGAAGCTAAGAATATGTGATATACACCCATTCAGTTTAAAAACTGGCCCTTCAGGAATCTCAAGCCATGATCCTTATACTCTTTCTACTACACTAAAAGGGCTTTTAAGAATCTTTAAGGTGCGTTCCCAAAGACTTTCTCAAAGAAATGTATAGGTATTGTTTTTATCTAACAAAGTAGATTAGAATTTGTTGCATAGAAAACCTGTACCATTTTTAAAAGAATTATACAAGCTTGGGTCGAATGGTACAGGTTGTTGAAAATTAAAAAAGGTTTCTGGAGCCCCCACCAATGCTCTCCTACAGATTGGAAGCAGACTGAGAAAGCTACTCAATCTAAATGTGGGTGATTTATTATGGAAAAGAAGTGTGTACAGCAGATACTTTGTCTTTTAAAGGTCTCTGTACCTGAGGAGCTGTACCTGAAGAGCCTTTCCACAACTGGATCTGATTTAGATGATCATCCTGCATTTTGAGCTCTGTCATAATGGTATGAGGCTTTAGGGGTCTTAGAGAAGAGTGATAGTATCTTTCATGTGGTAGTCATGGACTGTTGGAGCCAGGGGACAAGCTGGGGCAGCTAATTCCCAAAGATGGTCCTCAACCACTTCTTCCCTTCTTGGATGCATGTGCCACTCTTTACAGCAAGAGGTGGAGCTAATTTTCTGTACCTTTCAATCTGGACTAACTTTGTGTCAGGTTAACCAAGAGTATGCAGCAGAAATGTCATTCTTAAGCTTGAGCTTAAGCTCAAGCCCAGGCCTTAAGAGCACTGACAGTTTTTATTTTCTGCCTCTTGGAATTCCCAAACACATGGAGAGGTCACACAGAAGAAACAAGGCACTCTAGGGCCTTGCCTGAGCTGCTTGCAAGAGCCCACACCATTGCCAACCATGTGAGTTAGGTGACTTGTATTCTAGCTCAGCTGAGTATCCTAGCCGAGTATCCTAGGGCATCCCAGTATCTTAGCACCACTCAGCTGAATATAGTAAACCACTCAGCTGAATACAGTAAACCACTCAGCTAAACCCAGTTAACTAAGAGCATCCCAAAGATTAAAAAAAAAAAAAAATTGTACCTTGAGGCCTTTAAAATGGGGTGATTTATTATGTAACAACAGAGAAATGAAAAAGAAGTTGTATTCTGAAATTGGATCTTCAGTATATAATAGATTTGTGAAATTCACACATGTTTATTGAAGCATATATGTATTAATTGTCCTTTATTAAAATCCTATATAAACTAAAATGTTAAATAGAAAAATGAGCATTAAAAAGAAAAAATATAATACAATCATATAATAAAATTATTTGTTACCTGCATTTCCCTAACTGCATCTCCCTCTTCAGTCAAAATATATGAAAGGTTTCTTTGAATTAGTCTGTGAACTATGTATTAGAATGCAGTTATCTGATGTTTGCACTGTGATGAAAACAACATTTCATTTTCCTGAGGGAATTTTATTTTTAAAGGAGTTCTAAATTCCTTCATGTTTTTAAGTGTCTTTTGTTTACATATCTTATGCATAGTTTATATATAGTTTTATATAGTTTACATATCCTTATGGGAATGTGGAAGTCCTACAATGCTTTATTTATGATCTAGGACACTGAAGGTTGAGATTGCAATGCCATAATAAATGATGTACAAAATTACTATTTAAATTCCAGTTTGCAATACCTCTATTTCCTCATCTTTTTCAGTTTTCTCTATTTTTGAATAAACAACCATAAAGCCACCTACCATTTGCTCTTGAAGTGTAATGACTCAGGTCTTTCTTATTTTTGAGACCCTATATCCTTAAGTAAACGATAAAGGAAATGCTCTCGGAGAATGGGATTCAATTCTTCTTGGCCTCCTGTGTGCTACCACCTACCAAAGACATTTGGGTCTAACCATACCAGAGAGATCAGCTGCTTTAGAAGTTGAAGAAGCAATGAAAATAGGCACGTGACCCAGCATGGTGCCAGAATTTCCAAGGTCTATTTCCAGGACAAACCAAACCTGGCTTCTGAAAACAGGACTGCCTGGGGCCCCTGGGGGCTCAGAGGGTTAAGCCTCTGATGCTTGATTTCAGCTCAGGACCTGATTTCAGGGACTTGAGATCAAGTCCTGCAGGGGGCTCCATGCCAAGCATGGAGTCTGCTTAGGATTCTCTTTCTCCTTCTCCCTCTCCAATTCCCCCTGCTTGCACTCTCTTCCTCTCAAAAAATAAATAAAATCTTTTAAAAAGAAAAAAAGAAAGAAAAAAGAAAACATGACAGCCTGTCAAAAAGTACACTGAAGAAAATCCAAAGTAAAAAAGACTTAAGGGGCACCTGTGTGGCTCAGTCATTAAGCGTCTGCCTTCAGCTCAGGTCATGATCCAGGAGTCCCAGAATCGAGCCCTCCATCGGACTCCCTGCTAGGCAGGAAGTCTGCTTCTCCCTCTCTCACTCCCTCTGCTTCTGTTTCCTCTCTGGCTGCATTTCTCTCTGTCAAATAAATAAATATAAACTTTTTAAAAAAATCTTTTTCAGGCATCCCTGCATATAGACTATAACACTTACCATTGATGTCTATATCAGTAAATGCAATGCTCTAGCAGGGAACCCTTGATGGGGCACTGAAGTCCTAGGCAATGAACGGAGCACAGGTCTGGGTTTTTCCCAAGGAATATATTGGCTTTCAGTGTTGAGACATGTGTGTCTTGGTGTGGGGAACAGCAGGGTGGGGGTTATATGCATATTTATAGTGGGCTTTCCTTTTCAAAGCAAGCTCTCTTGTCTCAGCTCTTCCTCAGACCTACTCCCTAGGCCAGTTCCTTCAG
Organism: Spilogale gracilis; assembly: GCA_004023965.1. Taxonomy (NCBI): domain Eukaryota; kingdom Metazoa; phylum Chordata; class Mammalia; order Carnivora; family Mephitidae; genus Spilogale; species Spilogale gracilis. The sequence continues at coordinate 13,516 of PITA01032756.1, forward strand.
CTCCAGTAGCAGTCTCCAGAGCTTCTATGCTTTCCTGACCCCAACGCCAGGATT
>PITA01032758.1:0-13565 GCA_004023965.1 Spilogale gracilis
GTGGCAGAAGGAAAGCAAATGGGAACTAGGGTAATCTAGGGAGGGAAACGAAACAACAGAGACTTTGAACACAGAAACAAACTGAGGGACTTGGAGGGAGGGGGGTGGAGGGATGGGAGAGCCTGGGGGTGGGTACTGGGGACACCTAAAGCGGGGAGCACTGGGTGTGGGGAATGGGGAATGAATCTTGAAACACTGGGAAAAAAAAATTTAGTAACAATAAAAAAAAAAACAAAAAAAACAACAACAAAAAAAAAAACAAAACAAAAAAAAAATGGCCAGAAGACATGAAAACGTTTTTCCCAAGACACACAAAGAGCCAACAGACACATGAAAAGATGCTCCAGATCATGCATCATCAGGTAAATGCTTTCAAAAACACAATGAAATATCACCTCATACCTGTCAAAATGGCTAAATTCAAAATCACAAGGAATAATTTGTTACTAGGGATGTAGAGTCAGAAAAACCCTTGCACTCTGTGGCTGGGAATGCAAACTGTAGCAGTCTTGCAGAAAACAGTATAGAGGTTCCTCAAAAAAACTGAAAATAAAAATAACCTATGATCCAATAATTACACTACTGGGCATTAACCCAAATAAAATGCATCCTCATATTTATGGTCATCTCTGACAGTAAAAACATATGAGATCACTCTATTTATTCAAATTTGTTTTTCCATGTAGACTGTACCGGGAGATACATATTTGCAAACAGATTTTGCCAGTGGCTATGTTCGGTATCTTGGGCACCCTGGTGAATAACAGAAAAAAACAAGACTAGTTATAAAACATGGCAGCATGTTTGTAAACTAAATGCCTGACATTAAGCTTGATTTCTGAGGCATCCGTTTCAAGGACAGCCATGAAGAATAAGCATATTGTCAGGAGTGTGACACTCTTACCAGATAAGCACTCAAGCACCTCCAATCATGAACTACCTCCTCAGAAAGCCCTGGGTAAGCTCAATAGTGATATAGTAGTGACCTCACTTTCCCTTTCCATGCCAGAATTTCACACTTATGTTTTAAAATCATAAATAGGAAGGTAAAAATGAAAGGAGGGAAATCAGAGGGAGAGACAAATCAAGAGGGACTATGGACTCCAGGAATCAAACTGAGGGTTTTGAGGAAAGGGAAAGGGGATGGGTGTGCCTGGTGAAGGCTATTAGGGAGAGCACAGATTGCATGGAGCACTGGCTGTTATATGCAAATAATGGAACATTACATCAAAAACAAATGATGTACTAGTCGGAAGAAGATGGCAGAAAGCCAGGTGACCGCATTTCGGGGAGTTCCCTGAAGAGAGCTCAATTACAGCAAAAAAACCTCTATAGGACCACTGTGAGCACCCATGAAATCAGCCTGAAATGTGATATTCCGCGCTTCTGGATCACCACAGGAGACAAAGACCATTGGCAAGAAGGTAGAAACAAGTAAGAGGGACCAGAGGCTTGCCCCCAGAGACAGGGGTGTGGGGGAGGAAGCCCGCAGAGCTGAATCATTGAAAGCAAATAACCCAACACAAAAGTGCTCTGTGAGTGAGGAATAACAGCAGATTGCAGTCTGAATTGGGGCGAGACAGAAACGGGAACACAGCAGAGCCCTTGGCAAAGCAAGGGCTTTGTTTTTCCCCCGCCAGTGCCGCCACAACCGCCGCCGCTGCTGCAACAGCCGCCACGGCAGAAACCGCAGCCGCCGCCGGAGCTGCCGCAGCTCCACAGCCACAGCCGCCGCAGCCACCTCGAGAGCGGCAGGTGTGGATTCTATTTTTCCACCACTGCCTTTCTCTCCCGCTCCTCTCCACCTCATGGGCTGGGCGCGGACCCCCCAGGGAAGGTGATTTTACAGAATTGCATGGGACCGGAGAGGCCGCGGGTCCTGGGGCACAGACAAGGGCACGTGATCTTTTGAGGTGTTGTGGTTTTGAGGTGTGGGAGTGAAGCCACACGCGGGGGTGGGGGCAAAAATCAATACAACATCTGCACCAGCCTGGCTGTGACACGCTGCCAACCGGAAGGCTGGAAAGAGCCCCTCTCTGTGTAGAGGCTCTCTCTGGGAGGGAGGTCTGGGTGCAGACATCTTGCTCCAACCTGACTTCCTCAGCAACTGAAAAAAGCCGTAAAAGAACAATACTCCACCACCAGAGAATTGTAACCTGATAACCTCGTTACCATTGAGACCAGCCTCTAGCAAGGGGGCGGAGAGATGTAGCCCAGGTAGAAGGACTGAAACAGAGCGGCAGGCCCCGCCCCCAGAAAGCAAGCCAGAAGCTCAGGAGGACAACACTCAAACTGCAAAACCGCAAATCGGGGGAAAGGCAATTTATTAAACTCCTGGCACTGACTACAAGTACCAAAAGCCCTAAAACTTATTGATACAGTTTTCCACCTTATTTACTTTTTTAAACTTTTTTCTATTTTTACTTTTTAAACTTCCATTTTAAGCTTAAAAATACATTCTTATGGTTTTTCTTCTTTCAATTTTTAACCCCCATCTTATTACAATGTGATACTCAATAAAACACCCCATAATATTTTTTTTTCTTTTTTACCATGAAATTTTTTCAAACACACTCCTGTATCTTCTGCTTTTGTTGTTGCTTCTTGTTTCCCTGTTTGCTTTCTCTGTTTTTCCCTTTATTCTCTCCTCTTTCCTTTATTCTCTCTTTTACGTGTACATGTAGTTATAAGCTTCAAGTCAATCCCACATCCCTATTCAATACTACCCCTATATAACCAGTTCTAATCTCCCTTAACTTTTGAAAGTGGGTTCCTCCAACAATAATAACAAGACAAACTCGGGAGCGTCTGAAACACATTCCATGCCCACATGAGTGTCTGCCCTCATCTTCCCATTCAAGTTTGTCAGTGTGTTTGTATGATTGTCTTTGCTTTTGTAGTATATAAATACTGGTCTTGGGGGTCATATAGGTTGGGCGACGCCTTTTGATCTCTTCATTTACAACTGATAACACTTTTCTTTACCCTGTAACAGTTTTGTACCATATAAATCCTACCACCATGCCCTGCTCTGGCAGGGGTTTCTTTTCTTACTTCCTTTCTTCTGTTTTCTTCTTTCTTTCTCCCCCCTTTTCAGTGGTGAATTCTGGTTGCTCCAAAACTTTCCAACAACAAAACCACCTAGATAGTGGTTGATATATTTAACCATAGACCCCCTCAACCACTCCTCGCCACAATGACTCGGAGAAGGAACATTCAACAGAAAAAGAACCCTGAGACTGCAACCTCAGTCACAGAATTACTGGAAATGAACATAAACAATGTGACAGAAATGGAATTCAGGGCAGCAATAGTCCAAGAAATTGTCAATTTAGAAAAGAACATTAGTCTCAAAGTGGAAGCCATAGTAACATAAGTGAAAGCTGAGGTTACAAAGGCTTTAGATGAGATGCAATCTAATTTAAATATGCTAACAGCCAGAGTAAGTAAAGCTGAAGATCATATCAGTGATTTAGAAGACAGATGGATTAAAAAGGAGGAGCAAGAGAAGTCTTGGAGGAAACAGCTAAAATCCCATGAAAACAGAATAAGGGAAATAAATGATGCCATGAAATGCTCCAATATCAGAATTATTGGAATCCCTGAAGGAATTGAGAGAGAGAGAAGCCTAGAAGATATTGTTGAACAAATCATGGATGAAAATTTCCCCAGTCTGGGGAATGAAACAAATGTTCATGTCCTAGAAGTAGAGAGGACACCCCCCAAGATAAATGAGGCCAGAAAAACATCCAGGCACATAATAGTAAAATTCTCAAATCATAAAACCAAAGAATATGTCTTAAGGACAGCTAGGAGAAAGCGATCCCTTACCTATAGAGGGAGGACAATCAGAATAACGTCAACCTTTCCACAGAAACCTGGCAAGCCACAAAGGGCTAGCAGGACATATTCAGGAAGTTACATGACAAAAATATGCAACCAAGGATAATGTACTCAGCAAGGTTGACTTTCAAAATGGAAGGAGAAATAAAGATCTTCCAAGACCACCAAGATCTAAAAGATTATGCAACCACCAAACCAGCACTACAAAATACTAAGAGGGGTTCTATAGAGGAGAAACAAACCCAAGAGGGACACAAAACAGAAATTTACAGAGGTAGTCTATAGAAAAATGAACTCCATAGGCAACATGATGTCAATACAAACGTATCTATCAATAATCACTCTCAATGTGAACGGCCTAAATGCTCCAATAAAAAGACACAGGGTCACAGACTGGATAAAAAGAGAGGACCCATCCATATGCTGTTTACAAGAGACTCATCTTGAATCTAAAAAGTGAGGAGACGGAAAACCAGAACGAAACTGAGGGGACGGAAGACCATCTTTCATGCCAATGGACCCCCAAAAAAGCCGGGGTAGCAATTCTCATATCAGACAAATTGGAATTTAGTCTAAAGACTGTAGTCAGAGACAAAGAAGGACACTACATCATTCTTAAAGGGTCTATACATCAAGAAGATCTAACAATTGTAAATATTTATGCCCCCAACATGGGAGCATCCAACTACATAAGCCAACTGTTAAACAAAAGAAAGAATCATATTGATGCAAATACATTAATTATAGGAGATCTTAACACCATTCTCAGCAATGGACAGATCATTTAAACAGAAAATCAGCAAAGAATCAAGAGCCTTGAATGACACATTGGTCCAGATGGATCTCATAATTATATTCAGAACATTTCACGCTAAAACAGCAGAATACTCATTCTTCTCTAGTGCACATGGAACTTTCTCCAGAATAGACCACATACTAGGTCACAAATCAGGGCTCAACCGATACCAGAAGATTGAAATTATTCCCTGCATATTCTTTGACCACAAAGCTGTGAAACTAGAACTCAACCACGACAAAAAGCTCAGAAGAAAATATAACACTTGGTGGCTAAAGACGATCCTACTCAAGAATCTGTGGATCAACCAAGAAATCAAAGAAGAACTGAAACACTTCATGGAAACCAATGAGAATGAAGATACGTCGATCCAAAACCTATGGGATACAGCAAAGGCAGTCCTAAGGGGGAAATTCGTAGCCATCCAAGCCTCACTCAAAAAAATTGAAAAATCCCAAATACACCAGCTCTCATTACACCATAAAGAACTGGAAAATCAACAAAAATTTAAACCAACCCCCCATACAAGGCGGGAAATAATAAGGATTAGAGCAAAGATGAATGAATCAGAAACTAGAGATAGAGTACAATGCATCAATGAAACTTGAAGCTGGTTCTTTGAAAGAATCAATAAGATTGATAAACCATTGGCCAAAATAATAGGGAGAAGACCCAAATTAATAAAATCATGAATGAAAGGGGAGAGATCATGACTAACACCAAGGAAATAGACACAATCATCAAAAATAACTATCAACAATTATATGCCAATATGTTTAACAACCTAGAAGAGATGGATACATTCCTAGAAACCTATAAACTACCAAGACTGAAACAGGAAGACATTGACAATCTGAATAGATCTATATCTAGTAATGAGATTGAAGTAGTGATCAAAAACCTCCCCCAAAACAAGAGTCCAGGCCCAGACGGATTCCCTGCGGAATTCTACCAAATATTCAGAGAAGAAATAACACCTATTCTCCAGAAGCTCTTTCAAAAAATAGAAACGGAGGAAAACTTCCAGACTCTTTCTATGAAGCCAGCATCACTCTAATCCTCAAACCAGACAAAGAACCCATCAAAAAGGAGAACTTCAGACCAATATCGCTGATGAATACGTATGCTAAGATTCTCAACAAGATACTTGCTAACAGGATCCAACAATAAATTTAAAAGATTATCCACCATGATCAGGTGGGTTTTATCCCAGGGATGCAAGGGTGGTTCAACACTCGCAAAACAATCAACGTGATAGAACAAATCAATAAGAGAAGTGAGAAAAACCACATGGTACTCTCAATTGATGCAGAAAAGGCATTTGATAAAATAAAAACATCCGTTTCTGATCAAAACTCTTCAAAATATAGGGATAGAGGGAACATTTCTCAACTTCATAAAATCTATCTACGAAAACCCACAGCAAATATCATCCTCAATGGGGTAAAACTGAGGATCTGGATCCTTTCCTCTGAGATCAGGAACAAGGCAAGGATGCCCACTCTCTCCACTACTGTTCACCCTAGTGTTAGAAGTCCTAGCAACAGTAATCAGACAACAGAAAGAAATAAAATGTATTCGGATTGGCAAAGAGGAAATCAAACTCTCTCTCTTTGCAGATGACATGATACTCTATGTGGAAAACCCAAAAGACTCTATCCCCAAACTACTAGAACGCATAGAACAATTTGGTAATGTGGCAGGATACAAAATCAACGTACAGAAATCAGTGGCATTCTAATATACTAACAACGAAAAAATAGAAATGGAAATCAGAGAATCGATTCCATTTACTATAGCACCAAAAACTATAAGATACTTAGGAATAAACCTAACCAAAGAAGTCAAGGATCTGTACTCGAGGAACTACAGAAAACTCATGAAAGAAATTGAAAAACACACAAAAAGATGGAAGAGCATTCCATGCTCATGGATCGGAAGAATAAACATTGTCAAAAATGTCTACACTGCCCATAGCAATCTATACTTTCAATGCCATTCCGATCAAAATTCCACCAACATTCTTCAAAATGTTGGAACAAACAATCCTAAAATTTATATGGAACCAAAAAAGAACCTGAATCGCTAAGGAATTTCTGAAGAAGAAAAGCAAAGCTGGGGGCATCTCATTATCTGACTTCAGGCTTTATTTCAAAGCTGTGATAATCAAGACAGCATGGTACTGGCACAAACACAGAGAAATAGACCAACGGAACAGAGTGGAGAGCCCACATATGGACCCACAAATCTATGGGCAAATCATCTTTGACAAAGCAGGAAAAAATATCCAGTGGAAGAAAGGCAGTCTCTTCCATAAATGGTGATGGGAAAATTGGACAGCTACATATAGAAGAATGAAACTAGAACATTCTCTTACACCACACACAAAGGCAAACTCGAAATGGATGAAAGACCTCAACATGAGGCAGGAATCCATCAAAATCCTGGAAGAGCACATAGGCATTAACCTCTTTGACATCGGCCACAGCAACTTCTTTCAAGACACGTCTTCAAAGGCAAAGGAGACAAAAGCAAAAATGAACTTCTGGGACTTCATCAAAATTAAAAGCTTCTGTACAGCAAAGAAAACAGTCAACAAAACAAAGAGGCAACCCACAGAATGGGAGAAGATCTTTCCAAATGACACTACCGACAAAGGGCTGGTATCCAAGATCTATAAAGAACTACTCAAACTCAACACCCAAAAAGAAGATGAACACATCCAAAAATGGGCAAGAGACATGAAGAGGCACTTCTCCGTAGAAGATATACAAATGGCTAACAGACTCATAAAAAAAATGTCCACGTCACTAGCTATCAGGGAAATTCAAATCAAAACCACACTGAGATACCAACTTACACCAGTCAGAATGTCCAAAATTAACAAGTCAGGAAACAACAAGTGTTGGAGAGGCTGCGGAGAAAGGGGAACCCTCTTACACTGTTGGTGGGAATGTAAACTGGTGCAGCCACTTTGGAAAACTGTGTGGAAATTCCTTAAAAAATTAAAAATAGAGCTACCCTATGACCCTGCAATTGCACTACTTGGCATTTACCCCAAAGATACAGATGTAGTGAAAAGAAGGGCCATATGTACACCAATGTTCATCGCAGCAATGGCCACAATCGCCAAACTGTGGAAAGAGCCAAGGTACCCATCAACAGATAAATGGATAAAGAAGATGTGGTACATATATACAATGGAATACTATGCCTCCATCAGAAAGGACGAATATCCAACTTTTGTAGCAACATGGACTGGACTGGAAGAGATTATTCTGAGTGAAATAAGCCAGGAAGAGAAAGTCAAGTATCGCATGGTTTCACTTACTTGCGGTACATGAGGGGTAAACTGGAGGACAGTGAGAGAAGGAAAGTAAATGGGAACTAGGGTAATCTAGGGAGGGAAATGAAACAACAGAGACTTTGGACACAGAAAAAACTGAGGGACTTGGAGGGAGGGGGTGGAGAGATGGGAGAGCCTGGTAGTGGGTCTGGGGACACCTAAAGCGTAGAGCACTGGGTGTGGGGAATGGGGAATGAATCTTGGAACTCTGGGAAAAAAATTTTAGTAACAATAAAAAAAAGCTAAAAGGAGATGAAATGATAAAAAATAAATAAATAAATAAATAAATAAATAAATAAATAAATAAATAAATAAATAAAAAGATTCTACTTCCATAGTCTGAACAAATAGTAGCAGTTCCTGCTTCTGAGGCTGTGAGCCTTGCAATCATGGTACTTCTTACATCATTGGAACACCAATGATTCTTTTCAGAGCCATCTTTATGCTTTGTTCCTCAGGCTATAGATGAAGGGGTTTAGCATGGCTGTGACCACCGTGTACATCACTGAGGCTATAGCACTTAAATGGGAGCTCTGAGGAGCAGCAGAGCTAAGGTACACTCCTAATATTGTACAATAAAATAAGGAGACTACTGAGAGGTGAGATTCACAGGTGGAAAAAGCTTTATACCTGCCCTGAGCTGATGAGATTCTATGTATTGAAGATACTATCTTAGAGTAAGAGTAAAAGATCCCAGCTAGGGAAACACCACCCAACAATCCAGCTGCAAAATGCATTACCATGTCATTAAGAAACTTGTCAGAACAAGCAAGTTGGACTACCTGATTAATTTCACAGAAAAAATGAGAGATTTCCACCAATCTACAGAAGGACAGCCACAACACCATCAAACTTTGTAATAAAGAATTCAGGGCACTCATCATCCAGGACATCAGAACCAGAAGTACACAGTAGGTCTGTTTCATGATGACCATGTAGTTCAGGGGATGACAGATGGCCACAAAGCGGTCATAGGCCATCACAGCCAGGAGAAAGTTGTCCAATCCAGCCAAGAGGAGGAAAAAGTATCTCTGAGTCATGCAGCCTCCATAGGTTATGACTTTGCTATGAATCTGGATGTTCTGAAGCATCTTGGGGACTGAGGTGGAGGTAAAGCACATATCCACAAAGGACAGGTTGGCAAGGAAGAAGTACATGGGAGTATGGAGATGGGAGTCTGTGCTGACAGTCAGAATGATGAGCAGGTTTCCAAACACAGTGATCAGGTACATGGACAAGAAAGGGCCAAATATGAGGAGCTGTAATTCTGGTTCCTCTGATAATCCAAGAAGAAGAAATTCTGATATTTGAGTATCATTTCCTGGTTCCATGTAGTGGAGGTGACTAACAGGGAACAAAACATAACATGACTAATTTTCTCTCTAACAAACATTACAAATATCAACGAAATTCTACAATTTTTATTTTACATTCACAAAGTAAATATCTATACGTTTTCTTTTTAAATTTTATTTACTTTATTTTATTATTTTTTCAGTGTTCCAAGATTCATTGTTTATTCCCCACACAGTGCTCCATGCAATACCTGCCCTCAATACCACCATCAGGCACACCCATCTGCCACCTCTCCCCTCCAAGACCCTCAATTTCTTTATGAGTCCAAAGTCTCTTAAGTTTCGTCTCCCTCCCCGATTTACCCCACTTCCCATTTTCTTTCCTTCTCCTCGTGTCCTCGATATAACTCCTTATGCTCTACAAGTAAGTGAAACCATGTGATGCTTGACTTTCCCTACTTGGCTTATTTCACTCAGCATAATCTCTTCCAATCCAGTCCATGTTGCTACAAAAGTTGGATATTCATCTTTTCTTATGGAGGCATAATATTTAATTGTATATACGTACCACATCTTCTTTTTTTTTATTGTTACTTAAAATTTTTTTCCAGTGTTCCAAGATTCATTCCCCATTCCCCACACCCAGTGCTCCACGCATTAGGTGCCCCTACTACCCACCACCTGGCTCTCCGATCCCTCCATCCCCCTCCCTCCAAGTCCCTCAGTTTGTTTCTCTGTCCAAAGTCTCTGTTGTTTCATTTCTCTCCCTGGATTACCCTACTTCCCATTTACTTTCCTTCTCCCACTGTCCTCCAGGTTACCCCTCATGCACTGCAAGTGAGTGAATGCATGTGATACTTGACTTTCTCTTCTTGGCTTATTTCACTCAGCATAATCTATTCCAGTCCAGTCCATTGTTGCTACAAAAGTTAGATATTCATCTTTTCTGATGGAGGCATAGTATTCCATTGTATATATGTACCACATCTTCTTTATCCTTTCATCTGTTGATGGGCACCTTGGCTCTTTCCACAGTTTGGCGATTGTGGCCATTGCTGCAATGAACATTGGTGTATATATGGCCCTTCTTTTCACTACATCTGTATCTTTGGGGTAAATGCCCAGTAGTGCAATTGCAGGGTCATAGGGTAGCTCTATCTTTAATTTTTTAAGGAATCTCTACACTGTTTTCCAAAGCAGCTGCACCAGCTTGCATTCCCACCAACAGGGTAAGAGGTTTCCCCCTTCTCCACAGCCTCTCCAACACTTGTTGTTTCCCATCTTGTTAATTTTGGCCATTCTGACTGGTGTAAGGTGGTATCTCAGTGTGGTTTTGATTTGAATTTCCCTGATAGCTAGTGACGCTGAACATTTTCTCATGTGTCTGTTAGCCATTTGTATATCTTCTATGGAGAAATGCCTCTTCATGCCTCTTGCCCATTTTTTGATGTGTTCATCTTCTTTTTGGGTGTTGAGTTTGAGTTGTTTTTTTGTTTTTTCTTTTTTTGTTTTTTTCCTGTTTTATTTTCTTACTTTAAATTTATTTTATTTTTTCAGTGTTCCAAGATTCATTGTCCATGCCCCACACCCAGTGCTTCTTTTTAAAAATATGTGCAAGGAAGATTCCTCATGGAGAAGAAGGAAAACTACCTACACATGACACTAACACAAGACCACAGCCTTATTCTCAAACTATGTTCCACAGACCAAGACCTACAGTATCAACACTATCTGTGTGTTTATTAGAAATTCAGTTTCTAGGGGCTCCTTGGGGCTTGGACCTTTAAGTATATACTCTTGTTTTTGGCTCAGGTTAAAGATGAAGTCCCACAGTGTACTCTGCACTCAGCTCTGTGTCAGCTTGGCATTCTCCTTCTCCCTCTCCCTCTGCCCCCACTCATGCTATATATAATAAATAAATAAATAGATAAATAAATAAATAAATAAATAAATAAATAAATAAATAAAAACTTTATAGAAAGTCCAGAATCTCTGGGCCTTCTCGAGACCTGATGAGTCAGAATTTGCATTTTAACTACAAATTTTGGTGATTTGTATGCACAGTGAAGGTAGAGAAGAGCTGGTCTAGAATCCTATTTCTTATGTCTCACTGTGGACACTGTGGCTGGATAGTTACTTTTGTTGGCTGTTGGCCTGTGGATTAAAGGAGTTTAGCAGCAGCCCTTCAGACATGGCCAAACATCCCCATTTGAGAACCACTGTGCCAGAATTTCAGAACTAAAATCATCCTGACATAATTCTAATCAAAATTCCATTCCTTATTGCTTTATACACTAGAGAATAATATAAATTCCTCTGAGCCCCATTTCTTCAGTAGAGAATGGAGTTATGAAAAGTACTACCTCACACAGAATGCATTTTTGTCAAAAATAGATTTGACATACCCTATAATGTGCTAAGCTAGGTCACGGTGCATGAGATGTTAATGTATCTCTTACAATTAATGAAACTTCATAATGAGGAACAGAATGTCAGATCTTAACTTGTGATCTATGATATTCCTAATTGTTTTGGCTGAACAATGATGACACCAAGGAGTGCAATAACCAAGATTTTATAGTAAAGGAAAAAATATTTCCCCTTTCTAAGAAAGAAATAATAATTCTCTAGAGATATCAGGGATTGTGTTCCCACAATAAGTCAATGATTTGAAGACCCAAGGGAATTAGTCAGATGAATTCCTTAGTATTAGACTTTTGAGAAAACTTTAGTCAGGGTTGTGATCAAGTGCTGGGAAGTTTAGACCTCTGGAAATAGGAAAATTAGTGGAAAAACTGTAATAAAAACGGAATTCACCTGACATACAATGTGGTCTCCTAGGATGAGAGAATCAACCAGAAATATCTCCATTCTGTCCTGACCAGTATCCCCAGGAGAAATCATGCAATTAAAGGTTGGAACACCAAGATAGAAATATGCCTATTGTGTAGAAATGGGAAGCTGTATATAACTCTTCTGATATATAACCACAAGTTGTGCATTTTGTTTGAATGGAACATCATTGCTGATTTTGGAGTCTTAAGTCTGGCTGGGAGACCAATGCTTGATGCCTTCCTGCTGTCTTGTCTGCACACAGAGTTTGATCTCCATCATAAACTATTGGGACGAACTGTGATTTGCAAAGAGAATTTTAACTTGTAAAGGGAAAACTTGCCCTCTGAGTTCTCATGCAGGTGAGTTCAAGAGCCCAGTAGGGACTGCAGGAGAGTATCAGAGAGAACAGAAGCCAAGAACTTGTACCTGAGGTCGCTGAGAATCCATCCAGCATGGCCCAGTGCCAGAGCTCACTATAGCTGCTTGCTGGCTTTACCAACAAATGAATGTATTTATTTAGGATGCTGAAAAGAAAAGTGACCCTTGCAATCAGAAGTTTAAGTAGTAATGTTGCTAATTAAGTGGTATAAATGGAAGCCAATTAGAAAGAACAGGGAAGCATAAAGTGCTTTCAGTAAAAGTAGAACAGAAGTGTGAGGATCTTATTTATTAGTGGGATTCCACAAATAGGATATTAGTTTTGGAGAGATATACTATGAAGTGAGGCCAGATCCTTTTATTTTAAGGTGGGATATCTTTATGCTTCCACATGGGCAAGAAAGATCTAGATCAAGGGATGATTTCAAATATATTCTTACAATAGCAGTACATGAAACATACATGCATTATCTTTTCTGATTCTGGAAATACACACACACACACACAAAAACATACGTAATGAATGAAAAGAGGTATGCTAATGAGCTTTATTTTGCATTATTTTAGAACCTGTGACTGTATTTGTGGGTTGTTTGATCATTTGGTAACTTCTCTGTTAAAAATTGTCTATGCCAGTCTTTGGCTTTTGGATAGTGTTATAAGAGTGTTTTCTTTTCTTTTTTATTTTTTCTTTTTTTATATTTTTAAAATTTATTTTATTTTTTCAGTGTTCCAAGATTCATTGTTTATGCCCCACACCCAGTGTTCCATGCAATAGGTGCCCTCAGTACTCACCACCAGGCTCTACCATCCCCCCATCCCCTTCCCTCCAAGACCCTCAGTTTGTTTCTGTGTCCAAAGCCTCTCATGTTTTGTTTCTCTCCCTGAATTATCCTACTTCCCATTTCCTTTCTTTCTTCCTCTATATTACCCCTTATGAACCGCAAGTAAGTGAAACCATGTGATACTTGACTTTCTCTACTTGGCTTATTTCACTCAGCATAATCTCTTCCAATCCAGTCCATGTTGCTACAAAAGTTGGATATTCATCCTTTCTGATGGAGGCGTAGTA
>PITA01032759.1:0-13564 GCA_004023965.1 Spilogale gracilis
GAAAGAAAACTACAGCAAAAAATAAATACATAAAAAATTGGCCCTACCACAACAGAAAAAACAGCAGACACCAAAACTACCAAGTCACCCAAGGTTGCAAATCTTTCAAAAACATTTACTTTACTAAATACTTTTACACTTATTTTCTTTTTAAGATTTTATTTATTTGACAGAGAGAAACACAGCCAGAGAGGGAGCACAAGCAGCAGAGTGAGAGAGGGAGAAGTAGGCTTCCCGCTGGGCAGGGAGTCCAATGTGGGGCTCGATCCCGGGACTTCAGGATCATGACCTAAGCCGAAGGCAGAGGCTTAACCACTGAGCCACCCAGGTGCCCCACTTTCACACTTCTTTTAAAAGCAATTCCACTTTAATAGATACTATAAAAACTATCAAAGAGCATCCAGAAACTTGTTTGGTTTGGGCAGGCCTCTGTATCTGCAGAAAGGTATGCCCAAGAAATGCTCTAAGGACCAATCTAGCCATCTGTATGGACAGGATGAACCTCCAAATGCAAGAGGCCACCTTTCCAAAGCTGTATCTAAATCCCTGTAACTATTATTAACATAACTTTGTTGGTGAAAAGAAATACTAGCAATGATTTATCGCTATTAAATAAAACACTAAAGTTATCCCTTAAACAACAACCAATAGAAATTATATTGGTCACACTACTCTGAAAAAAAAAGTTGTTTCAAAGAATAAGAGAACATTTTTCACTTCTGTTAAGTCAATTAAATAAGGCAAGCCAATTCAGTGAACAACAACAACAATAAAATCTCAATATTAATTCAAGAATGACTTCTCAACCAAGTAAGAAACCTACAAGCAGTACAGGTTGCTGCTACTGTCTGGTAGCAAGACTGCTGGTGGAACGACCAACACAATATTCCTCCTAGTTCTTTAACCTACTTGCTATGCTCTTCTTTTGCCTATTTCTGGTACAGCTAAAAGACAACCATTTCTCTAGTAAGACATACCCTAGTCATTGGTTCTCCAATTTAAATATATCCATTTATATCTCTCCCACCTTCCCTCCCTCCTCATGGCTTCAGCAAAGTGGAAGAAAGGAACTTGTTCAAAGGATAAAAAGGAAAAACAATAATAAATAAATAAACAAATAAATAAGTAAATAAATAAATAAATAAGGAAGCAATCAATATTAACTGATTCTTTAATGTGGCTACAATGTCACTCAACTATAAAAAGCTGTCACATAAAAATAAGTGACTGACCAACCAGAGACTGACAAATGAGATAGGAAGATGTGGTGTGTACACATACACATACATACACTGGAGTATTACACACCCATAAAAAGGATGAAACTGTACAATTTCTGACAACATGGATGGACCTACAGGGTATTACATTAAATGAAACAAGTCAGATTGAGAAAGACCAATACCATATGATTTCACTCACATGCAGAATCTCAAGAAAAACAAATGAACAAACAAAAAGTAGAATCATACCTGTAAATTTAGAGAACTGATGGTTGCCAGGGGGGAGGGGCAGAGGTGGGGAAAATGCGTGAAGGAAAGTGGGAGATAGGCTTCTAGTTATGGAATAGATAAATTACAGGAATAAAAGGCAGAACACAGGGAATGCAGTCAATGGTATTATAATAGTGTTGTATGGTGACTGATGGTAGCTACACTTCTGGTGAGCATAGCGTAATATATAAATTTCTCTAATCACTATGTTGTACACCTGAAACTAATGTAACACTGTAATAAAAAAGTAAAAATGAAACACATACACACGCATAACATTAAGGGACAAAATCCTGAATCCTGAGAAAGTATGACTGCAGTCATGTTTTTCTTATTTAATGCATGAGTAAACTGAATCCTTCCACTTGACTTGGTGATCATTTACTGTAACAGAAAACGTATGCGTCTTGACATTGCTATAAACTTGTACTAATCCAAGGCAAATTAAATATGTATATACAGTGTGATTACAACCACATACATACAGTTAAATATAAAGAAACTAAACATTTAGTCTGCTTTTTCTATCTGCATAAGAGTCTGAACTTGGTGTTGCATAATGTGATCTACATTTCAGTCTCAGTTAACTTTTAGAGGAAATCAGTAGCTCTACTGTGCAAAAATAACTTAGCAAATAAAAATGCAGAAATAAAAGGTACCTGCTGTTGCTTGAAATCAGGCCTTTTTTTGATAAGATTATATACCGTCACGTATTTCATATATAGTACATAGGCCTTTTCCTCATCACGATCTAATCTGCATTCTTCTGCTGTCTTGAAGATCTTCAGGGCACTCTGTACATAACTTCAATTAGAGAAAAAAATAATTAAAACATCTGACATACTGGCATGGGGGAAATCTACAGAGAATCTTGACAAATGAATTTCATAATTTAGACTGCATGACTTTGTAACTGATACAAAGTTAACATATATGTTTGGATGCAACCTGAAAATTCCTCTATCCTACAAATAAATACTTCTGCACAGTTTTAAAAGATTTGCTAGGATAGATAATCCTGAGACAAATGGTCCCTGGGCAGCCATATTAGTCATACTCGACGATTAAGGAGGGTAACTCCATACCATTTGTACTGAAGTAGGGGAGCTAAAATCTTTAGTTAATGTTTAATGTTAAGATACTTTTCAATTTTGCTCACCGCTTTCTAACTCCGTTGTAAAAATCTCCCCACCTAAAAATCCAAGA
The DNA here is from genome assembly GCA_004023965.1 of Spilogale gracilis. Taxonomy (NCBI): domain Eukaryota; kingdom Metazoa; phylum Chordata; class Mammalia; order Carnivora; family Mephitidae; genus Spilogale; species Spilogale gracilis. The sequence continues at coordinate 2,700 of PITA01032759.1, forward strand.
AACAAGGGACAGCGAAAGAAACATGAGTTCAATCATTTTACTTGGTTAAAATTTTCTACAAAATGACCAAATTGCACTGATTCAGTGGTGCTAGAAGGAAAAGAGATTTAAAGTCTAAAAATAAGTCATCTTAAAATTCCACTTTGATAAAATATTTGAGGATTCTGTGGCATTCATTCTAAGGTCATCTGCCTGGTTAAGAGTCTTTAGAAAGCAAGTTAATAAAGTAGGCATTTCTGTGAGAGGAATTCAATCACTAAGGACTAAAGTTTTGGCAACCTAGTTATAGTACTAATGCTTATATATAATGTGCTTTATTAATTTTATATATAAAGAGCAGCGTTTCTTGTTTTCTGTAATTTTCTATCTGCTCCACAACTAAAACATGGATTAATGGTGAAGATGGCCAGGCCAAGAACACCACATAAAGAACAGGGCCAAAGTTATATTTAGGACCAAAGATACACCCTGCTTAGCCTGTGCACACCCTGCCGCATGGCATCATGGTCCTAGGATAGAGATAAATCAAACCAAAGCTAGTAAGGAGATTCTCTAGAAGAGTTTAGGAGTGGGAGCAACAGTCCTTGGGTTTTACCTAAGCTTCTCTAAACTTCTTTCACTCTGATGCATGAATATCTCACGAGCTTATAGGTAGCAGATCAAGCTGAGATGGCCACAGAGTCACTGCGAATATAGCAAAACAGCTAAAAATCCTAAAAGGATTCTATCGTTCTTTAGATTAGTGCTATCCCACAGCAAGAACATCAGTTTGTGGTAGTATATTTAAGGGAGTCCTGCTGACATACCACTTCTTATGGGATCAGGGTGGTCCCAGGGCTAAAGCAGACATTGCTAGAAGGAAATGATCTGTCTCAGGATTAGATGAAGATCTCTGAGAAAGCTTCAAGGTGGCTTTATCTTTCCCACTGTTTTCTATCTGAAAGTCATTCAGCAGAATTTTTAAATTTATTTATTTTTAAGTTTTTATTTGTTTTAGAGAGAGCATGCACTAGAGAATAGGGGGTGGGGGAAGAATCTTAAACAGGCTTCATGGGGCGGGGGGACAACTCCCCACAGGGTCCAAAATGGGGCTCAATCTCACAACCTGGAGATCATGACCTGAGTCCAAATCAAGAGTTGGAGACTTAATGGACTGAGCCACCCAAGTGCCCCATCAACGGAAGTTAAATAGAACTATTTTCGGGGCGCCTGGGTGGCTCAGTTGGTTAAGCGACTGCCTTCGGCTCAGGTCATGATCCCGGAGACCCGGGATCGAGTCCCACATCGGGCTCCCTGCTCGGCGGGAAGCCTGCTTCTCCTTCTTTCACTCCCCCTGCTTGTGTTCCCTCTCTGGCTGTGTTTCTCTCTGTCAAATAAATAAAATCTTAAAAATAAATAAATAAATAGATAGATAGATAGATAGATAGATAGATAGATAGATAGAACTATTTTCTCTGTTATCCCATCAATATTACCAACTTAGCTCAAGAAGTAGGCCAATCATTCCTTCATTCTTCCTGTCCCTGAAAAGATCTGTTTTTTTTTAAGTCCATTTTGTCCACTTGTAATAGTTAGAAATATCAGTTCGTTTTGGGATTTTCTTTTCTGACCTTCTTTAAAGTTCCTACTATTCTCTCCTCTTCATCCCTGATGTTTTGTTTTCTTTCCACCTTCTATTTCCTTTAGAAAATGATGCATAAAGATGTCCCTGTGCATTCACAGGTCTCTTCAAATGCCTCTTCACAGGTTCATCTGGGATCAAATTTATCATTTTTTTTAGAACCTCCCATTTATGGAGGAGCCATGGAACACCTCTTTTCTCTGATTTCTAAAATCTGCTTGCCCCAAGTCTGGGATATATGTCTGGCTAAATCTACCTTTCCTTCTGAAACTTCTGTTTTGAACTCTATCAGTAATGCAGTTACTTATTTATCTCCAAATCTTCTCTTTTGTCAGTCAAAATTAATTCAGAAGTACCACTATTGCCTCTTGTTCCTTAACAGAGATAAAGCTATCAACAAGTTAACAATTTTACTAATACCCCATTTTTAGCAATATTACTTTTAGTAAATACCAAATGCCTAGACCTCTCCCTCACTATTGTATTTTATCTCAGGACAGATTTTGTAATCATTATCACTAAAATGTCATCTCTAGCCTCTACCTCAGCAGGTAGATAGACGGTATGTCTTCAAAAATAAAAACACATAAAACAAATCATTAGATTGAAAGTTCATGTCAAATTGGCACAAATTAATACTTTGCTAAATAGACAAAAAATACACGTTTCTCCTCTTTTAATCAAACAAAGATTATGCTAGGATCATATCTTATATGTGAAATATACAAGGATAAAAATGATCTTTAACTAAGAAGTGTATCTATACTGTTATATGAAAAGACATTAACTGTGGTTGAGTGAGTTTTGTAGAAACCTTGTAGTTTTTACCTCTTAAACTTGCAATCTGTTACACTGTCCAGAGAACAGAAAATATGCGTATCAGCAGAATATACATATATTCTGTCAAGATGAAGTTAAGAACTTCTCTAGGGAGGTCTTACTTTATTCATGTGATGATGCCATTTTTGGGGGGTTATTTTTTCTTTTTTTTTTTTTTAAGATTTTTATTTATTTATTTGACAGAGAGATCACAAACAGGCAGAGAGCCAGGCAGAGAAAAGGGGGGAAGCAAGCTCCCTGTTGAGCAGAAAGCTCGATGTGGGACTCGTTCCCAGGACCCTGAGATCTGGGGGTCATTTTTCAAATGAACTTCAAACTGACTACTTATCTAACCCACTTAATAATACAGAAATTAACTAAAAATTATTATTCAGTAAAACTAGCAAAGGATACATACTTCCTCGTGCTTATTTTCTCTGGTTTAACTTCTGTCTTCTTATTGAGGTCTTTTAGTGAAGAACTGAGGTAGAGTTCTTTAGGAACTGAAGCCACAGCAGGCATGATGAATAATCTTTACTCTTTCACAAAGGATGGTGTACTTCATTAAAACCAGTTCTTTCCTGAAACAAAATGAACACAAATAATTCCACTTAGCAAAACAACTCAACAGTTAAAAAGCATCAAAGTCCTAAACTAAGGAGGGCATGTATTATAATGAGCACTGGGTGTTATATGCAAATAATGAATCATGGAATACTACATCAAAAAATTAATGATGTACTGTGTGTACATGTGCAAGAAAGCATAAATAGGGCAGATCATGAGAGGACACCAAATGGGGAGTCCTGGCAAGATCCTAACTGTTATAAAAGGAAAACTTCAGAGGAATCCAATTAAATTTATACTATGTCTTCAGCTTTGACTAACTACAATTCAAATAAATACAGGTATATCTTGTCTCACTGTGCTCCACTTTACTGATTTTGACAGATACTGAATTTTTTACAAATTGAAGGTTTATGGCAACACTGCATCAAGCAAATCTTTTGGTTTCTTTTCCCAGTATTTGCTTACTTCGTGTCTCTGTATTACATTTTGGTAATACAATATTTCTTTCTCTCTCTCTCTCTCTCTTTTTTTTTTTCTTAAAGATTTTACTTATTTGAGAGAGAGAAACACAGCTAGAGAGGGAACACAAGCAGGGGAAGTGAGAGAGGGAGAAGCAGGCTTCCAGCTGAGCAGGGAGCCCGATCTGGGGCCCAATCCCAGGACTCCCGGATCATGACCTGAGATGAAGGCAGACACTTATCGACTGAGCCACCCAAGAGCCCCAATACTCATAATATTTCAAACTTTATTATCTTTTTGTTCTAGTGACTTGTGATTAGTGATAACTTACTGAAAGCTCAGATCATGGTTAGCATTTTTTAGTAATAAACTATTTTTAATTAAGTTTTTAATTTTGATTCTAGTTTAGTTAACATACAGTGTTATAATTAGTTTCAAGTGTACAATAAAGTCTGAACAATTCTATACACTAGTGCTCTTCATGATTAAGTGTACCCTTTACTACATATTACATATTTCATCCATTCCCCCACCACCTCCCATCTGGTAACCATCAGCTTGTTTTCTATAGTTCAGAGTCTGTTTCTTGGTTTGTCTCTTTTTTTCCTTTGCTTGTTTGTGTCTTACATTCCACATATGGGTGAATTAATACAGTTGTCTTTCTCTAAAATTTTGCTTATGATTATATTCTCTAATTCCATCCATACTATACTGCAAGTGAAAAGATTTTTTTTTTTAAAGATTTTATTTATTTATTTGACATAGAGAAACATAGCAAGAGAGGGAACACAAGCAGGGGGAGTGAGAGATGGAGAAGCAGGCTTCCCGCCGAGCAGGGAGCCCGATGTGGGGCTCAATCCCGGGTCTCTGGGATCATGACCTGAGCCAAAGGCAGCTGCCTAACCAACTGAGCCACCCAGGCGCAAGAGAGCAAGAAAGCATGCAATGGTGGTGGTGGTGAAGAGGTGAGGCAGGGCAGAGGGAAGAAAGAGAGAATCCTAAGTGGGCTCCATGCTCAGATTGGAGCCTGATGCTGAGCTCAATCTCATGACCCTGAGATGATGACCTGAGGCGATATCAAGAGTCAGCTGCTTAACCAATTGAGCCACCAAGAAGTCCCAAGATTTCATTCTTTTTTTATGGTTGAATAGTACTCATTATATATACACACACACACATATACTGTATCTTCTTTATCCATTCACCTATCAATAGGCACTTGGGCTGATTCCATAATTTGACTACCATAAATAATGCTACAATAAACACAGAGGTGCATGTTTCCCTTTCAATTTGTGTTTTTGTATTTTGGGGGTAAATACCTAGTAATGCAACTGCTGGATCACAGGGTAGTTCTATTAACTTTCTAAGGAACTTCCAAACTGTTCTCCAGAGTGGCTGGCTATACCAGTTTGCATTCCCACCAACAGTGCATGAAGGTTCCTTTTTCTTCACATCCTTGGCAACACTTGCCTCTTGTGTTTTTAATTTTAGCCATCCTGAGTGTGAGGTGGTATCTCATTATAGTTTTGATTTGCATTTCCTTGACGATGAGTGATACTGAGCAACTTTTATGTGTCTGTTGGCCTTCTATATGTCTTTGAAGAAAAGTCTGCTCATGTCTTCTGCCCATTTTTAACTGCATTATTGTTTTTTTGTGGGTGGGGGTTGTAGTTCTTTATATATTTTGGATACTAACCCTTTATTGGATATGTCATTTGCAAGTATCTTCTGCTATTCAGTAAGTTGTCTTTGTTTCCTTCTTTACCTTGCAGCTTTTTACTTTGTTGCAATCTCAACAGTTTATTTTTGCTTTTTTCCCCCTTGCCTCATGAGACATAGAAAATGTTGCTATTGCCAATATCAGAGAAATTCCGGCCTGTGATCTCTTCTGGGATTTTAAGGTTTCAGGTATCACATTTCGGCCTTTTAATGCATTTTGAGTTTGTGTGTGCGTGTATGTGTTTATGGCTAGAGAAAGCGGACCAGTTCATTCTTTTGCATTTAGCTGTCCAGATAGCCCAAAACTATTTTTTAAAGAGATTGTCTTTCCCCCCACTGTATATTCTTGCCTTCTTTGTCAAAGATTGACCATATAATTGTGGATTGATTTCTGGGTTTTCTATTCTGGTCCACTGATCTACTCTCAAAATAGTTTCATACTGTTTTGATTACAACAGCTTTGTTATATAACCTGAAGTCTGGAATTCTGACATCTCCAGTTTTAACTTTTTCATGATTGCTGTAGCTATTTGGGGTCCTTTGTGGTTCCATACAAATTTTAGGTTTGTTTGTTTTAGTTCTATGGAAAATGTTGTTATTTTGATAGAGATTGCATTAAATCTATAGATTGCCATGGGTAGTATAGACATTTTTTTTTTAAAGATTTTATTTATTTGACAGAGAAACACAGCCAGAGAGGGAACACAAGCAGCAGGAGGGAGAGAGGGAGAAGCAGGCTTCCCACCGAGCAGGCAGCCCAATGTAGGGCTCGATCCCGGGACTCCGGGATCATGACCTGAGCCGAAGGCAGAGGCTTAACCACTGAGCCACCCAGGCGCCCCTAGTATAGACATTTTAACAGTATTTGTTCTATGTGCATGAAATGTCTTTCCATTTCTTTGTGTTGTCCTGAATTTTTTTCAATGAATGTTTAATAGTTTTCAGAGTACAGGTCTTTCACATCATTGGTTAAGTTTATTCCTAGATATTTTATTGGTTTTGGTGCAAATGTAAAAGGAATTTTTTTTTTTTAAGATTTTATTTGTCTGACAGAGAGAAACACAGCCAGAGAGGGAACACAAGCAGTGGGACTCCAGGATCATGACCTGAGCTGAAGGCAGAGGCTTAACCACTGAGCCACCTAGGCGCCCCAAAAATGGAATTCTTAATTTCATTTTCTGTTGCCTCATTATTACCATATAGGAATGCCAAGAGATTTCTGTACATTAATTTTGTATCCCGTCACTTTACTGACTTCATTTATCAGTTCTAGTTTTTTGGTGAAGTCTTTAGGATATTCTATATGTAGTATCATATCATCTGCAAATAATGAAAGTTTTACTTCTGTCTTATCATTTTCCATGCCTTTATTTCTTTTTGTTATCTAATTTCTAAGGCTAGGTACTTCCACTACTATGTTGAATAAAAGTGGTGAAAGTGGACATTCTTGTCCTGTTCCTGACCTTAGGAGAAAATCTGTTTTTCCCCATTAGGATGGATGTTGTGGGTTTTCCACAGAAGGCCTTTATTATGTTGAGGTATGTGTCCTATAAACCTACTTTGTTGAGGGTTTTATCATGAATGGATGTTGTACTTTGTCAAGTGCTTTTTCTGCATTTATTGGAATGACCATATTGCTTCTATTCTTTTTCTTACTGATATATCACATTGATTTGTGAATATTGAACCACCCTTGCATCCTGGGAATATATATCCACACTTGATTGTGACGTATGATTTTTTATATGTATTCTTGGATTCGGTTTGCTAATATTTTGTGGCAGATTTCTCCAACTATGCCTATTGGATATACTGGCCTGTAGTATTGTTTTTGTGGGGTCTTTATCTGGTTTTGTATCAGGATGGTACCGGCTTCACACAATAAATTTCGAAGTTTTTCTCTTCTATTTTTTTTGGAATAGTTTGAGAAGAATGGTATTAACTTTTCCTTAAATGTTTGGTAGAATTCTCCTGTGAAGTCATCTGGTCCTGGACTTTTGTTTGTTGGGAGTTATTCATTACTGACTCAATTTCCTGACTGGTAATTCTATCTGTTCAAATTTTCTATCTCTTCCTGCTTTAATTTTGATAGGTTATATGGTTCTAGGAATTTATCCATCTCTTCTAGGTTGTCCACTTTGTTGCCATATAATTTTTCATAATATTCCCTACAATTGTTTGTATTTCTGTGGTGTTGGTTATTTTTCCCCTTTCATTGGTACTTTTGTTTATTTGGGTCCTCCCTCCTTTTTTGTCTGACCAGAAGTTGATCGATTTTGTTATCTTTTCAAAGAACCAGCTCCTAGTTTCATTGATCTCTTCCACTGCCTTTGTAGTTTATCATTTATTTCTGCTCTAATCTTTGTTATTTCATTCCTTCTGCTGTTTTTAGGTATGTTTATTCTTCTTCATGCTTCTTGAGGTAGCCCTGTATTGCTATAAATGTCCCACTCCAAACTGCTTTTGCGGCATCCCAAAGATTCTGGACCATTGTGTTTTCATTTTAATCTATCTCCATGTAATTTTTAATTTCTTCTTTCACTCTTTGAATGACCCACTCATTACTTCATAGCATGTTATTTCACCTCCATATATTTGTGGTCTTTCCAGACTTTTTCTTGTGGTTGATTTCGAGTTTCACACTGTTGCAGTCAGAAAAGATGCAAAGCATGACTCTGATATCTCTGAATTTGTCAAAACTTGTTTTGTGATTTATATGTGATCTATTGTGGAGAATGTGTATTCTAATGTTTCAGGATGGAATGTTCTGAATATATCCGGTAAATCCATCTAGTCCGCGGTCCTTTAAAGCTACTGTTTCCAGAGTGCCTGTCTGGCTCAGATGGAAAAGCAGATGACTCTTGATCTCAGGGTTGTGAGTTTGAGCCCCATGTTGGATGTAGAGAATACTTAAATAGCTATACATATACATACATACATACATACACACACACATAAGTAAATAAATAAAGCAAGCAAGCAAGCAAGCTATTTCTCTGATTATGTTTAGATAACATCTCCATTGATGCAAATGGGGTGTTAAAGTCCCCTATTGTTACCAGGGGTGCCTGGGTGGCTCAGCTGGTTAAGCGACTGCCTTCAAGCTCAGGTCATGATCCTGGAGACCCGGGATCGATTCTACATCGGGCTCTTTGCTCGGCGTGAAGCCTGCTTCTCCCTCTCTCGCTCCCCCTGCTTGTGTTCCCTCTCTGGCTGTGTTTCTCTCTGTCAAATAAATAAAATAAAATCTTAAAAAAAAAAAAATCCCCTATTGTTACTGTATCACTAATAACTATTTCCTCCTGTTTTATGTATTCGGGAGCTCTCACGCTGGGTGCATAAATATTTACAATTGTTGTATCTTCTTGTTGGATGGTCCCCTTTGTGATTATTTAACATCTGTCTCTAAAGCCTATTTTGTCTGACATAAAGTATTGCTGCCTTGGCTTTCTTTTGGGATCCATCTGCATGGTAAATGTTTCTCCATCCCCTCACTTTTAATCTGCAAGTATCTTTTGATCTGAAACGAGTCTCTTGCAGGCAGCATCTAGATAGCCTTGTATTATTAACCACTCTGCCACCTATGCCTTTTGATTGGATATTTAGTCCATTTACATTCACACTAATTATTGATAAATATGGAATTACTGACATTTTACTTGTTTTGTGCTTGTTTTTATAGTTTTTCTCTTACTCTTTCTTCTCTTGCTCTCTCTCATGGTTTGTTGGCTGTTTGTAGTGATGTACTTGGATTCCTTTTTCTTTGTTCTTTGCGTATCTATTACGGTTTTTTATTTGTGGTTACAATTAGGTTTGTATATAACATCTATACAGCAGTCCATAGTAAGTTGATGACTGCTTAAATTCAAACCTATTCTTTACTCCTCTCCCACCCCACGTTTTAGGTATATGGTGTTACATTTACGCCCATTTATTTTATGAATCTTTTGACTGATTTTTAAAGAAATATTTATTTTTACTGCTTTTGTGTGTTTAAAAAATTTTTTTAATTAACATATAATGTATTATTTGTTTCAGGGGTACACGTCTGTGATTCATACAATTCACAGCGCTCACCAATAGCACATACCCTCCCCAGTGTCTATCACCCAGTCACTTCATCCTTCCTAACCCCCTCTACTCCAGTAACCATCAGTTTATTTCCTGAGATTAAAAAGTCTCTTATGCTTTGTCTCCCTCCCTGGTTTTGTCTTGTTTCATTTTTCCATTCCTTCCTCTATGATCCTCTGTCTTGTTTCTCAAATCCTTATATCAGTGAGATCATATGATAATCATCTTTCTCTAACTTATTTCGCTTAGCATAATGTCCTCTATTTCCATGCACATTGTTGCAAATGGCAAAATTTTAATTTTCTGATGATTGCATAATATCCCATTGTGTGTGTGTGTGTGTGTGTGTATATACCCACCACATCTTCTTTTGGATAGAGTATTCTTGGCTGCAGATTTTTTCCATTCAGCACTTTGAATATATCATGCCACTCTTCTGGCCTGCAGTTTCTGTTGCAAAATATGCTGATAGCCTTACGGGGTTTCCCTTTTTCCCCTGCAGCTTTAAAATTTTTTCTTAATTACTACTTTTTGTTTTTTTAATTACCATGTGCCTTGGTATGGACCTCCTTGCATTGAATTTTTTGGAGACAACATCTGTGCTTCTAAATCTGGATATGTTTCCTTCCCCAGATTAGGGAAATTTTCAGCTAGTAGTTCTTCAAATAAATTTTCTGCCTCCTTGGGGGCCTGGGTGGCTCAGAGTTAAGCCTCTGCCTCGGCTCAGGTCATGATCTCAGGGTCCTGGGACAGAGTCCCACATTGAGCTCTCTGCTCAGCAGGGAGCCTGCTTCCCCCTCTTTCTCTGCCTGCCTCTCTGCCTATTTGTGATCTGTCAAATAAATAAATAAAATCTTAAAAAAAAATGTCTGCCCCTTATCTCTTCTTCTGGGATCCTTATAATGTGAATGTTATTAGACTTTGATGGAGTCACCAAGTTCCTAAGACTCTTCTCAATTTACTAAATTTTCCTTCCTCTCCTTTGCTCAGCTTAATTACTTTCCATTACTCTGCCTTCCAGGTCATTACCTCATTTCCCTGTTTCATCTATCTTGCTACTTATTTCATCTACTGTATTTTTAATTTCATTTATTGTGTTCTTGATATCTAATTGATTCTTTTTTCTCTCTTTGTTAAGGGTCTCACTTATGTCCTCTACTCTTTTCTCAAGTCCAGTAAGTATCTCTGTGATAATTACTTTAAATTTTCTATCAGTGTATTACTTAGGTCTCTTGGTATGGTTCTTTCATTTGAGACATTTCTCTATCTCCTCATTTTGTTTAACTCTGTCTGCTTCTGTGTGTTAGGAAAGTCAGCTACATCTTGTGCTCTTCACAGTAACAGCCTTATGAAGAAGAGGTCCTATAGTGCCCTGTGTGCAATGTCCTGGGACCTGATGTTTCAAGAAGTATCTCTTGGGGCACCTGGGTGGCTCAGTCATTAAGAGTCTGCCTTCGGCTCAGGTCATGATCTCGGAGTCCTGGGATCGAGCCCCACATCGGGCTCCCTGCTCGGTAGGAAGCCTGTTTCTCCCTCTCTCACTCCCCCTGCTTGTGTTCCCTCTCTAGCTGTTTCTCTCTGTCAAATAAATAAATAAAATATA
>PITA01032760.1:0-13564 GCA_004023965.1 Spilogale gracilis
ACCCTACTTCCCATTTCCTTTCCTTCTCCTACTGTCCTCTAGGTTACCCCTCATGCACCGCAAGTAAGTGAAACCATGTGATACTTGACTTTCTCTACTTGGCTTATTTCACTCAGCATAATATCCTCCAATCCGGTCCATGTTGCTACAAAAGTTGGATATTCATCCTTTCTGATGGAGGCATAGTATTCCATTGTATATATGGACCACGTCTTCTTTATCCATTCATCTGTTGATGGGCACCTTGGCTCTTTCCATGGTTCAACGATTGTGGCCATTGCTGCTATGAACATTGGGGTACATATGGCCCTGCTTTTCACTACATCTGTATCTTTGGGGTAAATGCCCAGTAGTGCAATTGAAGGGTCATAGGGTAGCTCTATTTTTAATTTTTTAAGGAATCTCCACACTGTTTTCAAATTTAGTCTTTTTGACTCAAAGTGGAGAATTCTTTATTTATTGTTTTTTTTTCATCAGAAAATAGTCAATTGAAAATCATCATTATGAGACACTTGGATGGCTCAGTCTGTAGAGCATGTGACTCTTGATCTCAGAGTTGTAAGTTTGAGCTCCACGTTGGGTGTAGAGATTACTAAAAAATAAAATTTCTTTTAAAACTATCATCATCATTTTGGAGCCAGAACTATTTCCTGAGATCCCTTTGGTCATTAATAAGCATAATTTTTGTTGTTGTTGTTGTTGTTGTTGTTGTTGTGGCTTCTGGTTCACTTCTGCATCCCAAGGCACAGCTGTCCACCATTGAAGAGTTATAACAAGGCCTAGTGCTAAGTGCCTTATTTTCTGAGGATAGGCAGCCCAGTTATTAATCTCTCCAGCCATCCAAAGGGTTGGGCAAAGTCTAGTCACCTGAGACCTTGAGGACAGTCACCCTTGAATTCCTGGGCTCAATCTTAGTCTTATTTGTGCATAACATATTTATGTAAGTAAAAAATGGTTGCGAGGCATAGCAACAGACTATCAAAATGGGAGATGGATGAATGATACAAGGATGGCCACCGATTGATATTTATGAAGCTGGGTAATGGTATGCATGACAATTAGATGGAACTATTACTTTTTCTTTAGAGTATGCTTGAAATTTTCCATCAAAATATTTTGAAGATAAAAATTAATAATACCCTTCATTAACATAAAGTTATCAACATTTCCCCAACTTACAATACAATTATATATGCATTTCCAAGAAGAAACTTTAAGCTTTGATCACTAGGAGGCAGATCCATGAGACACCTGAGGATGAGTTCACCCCCCCTTTTTAGCCAACTGGTGCTATATCAGTTTTTGAAACGGTGACTCACACCTGTCTAGTTCTTCATTCCCAGCCCTAGCTCATCTTGCCTGCATACTAGTTATGCAGTACTGAGATGGTTGCCTATCCAATTCTCAAGCTCATCACCTCCAAATGATAAATGTCTACCTGTCTCTGGTTATTCCAGCACAAACTATACACTGCACAACCCAGATATGTCACAGCCCCTCTACACTTGAAGTGCTCCTTTTTAGATAATTCCAGGAGCACAAGAAAGTGGGATAGCCAAGACACTTGTGATGCTGTAAAGGGAAGGCTAAGGATGAGGATGCTGGCAACCCAGTGGTCTTTGATATTTGAATCACAGGCTTCAGCTTGGGGTCTGGCCACCTTTCCTTTCTCTCCTCCAAGGTTTTAGAAATTTATCTTTCACAGTCAAGAAGGAATTCCATATAATCAATAATTTTTGCTTCTGAAAGTTCATCTTGGCCCCAAAATGAGAAACCTGAGGCAGTTCAATATCTCCTTTTAAACATATGCCAATCTTGGTTCTGGCTATGAGGAGAAATAAACCAAAGGAACTGTATTTGAACTCTGTATGCCCAAGTTCAACCAAAAATGGTTGGCCCTAGGAGGAGGCACTGAGCTGGGTTCTTTGATAGTTCATGACCGTGGAGACTATTTTTAAAATTCAGAATTAAGTGGTGAAACAGGTTACTGTCTTCTGTCAAATTTCCTTGTTAAACTTTAGAAGGATATCCTTCTTTTCTATTTTCACTGCATCTGTAAACTTTAAGCCTTTATTGTTTCTCACCTGGACCATTGCAGTCAGCCACAGGGGCTTTCCCTGCCATTGGCCTTGTTGGGGACCGAGGTATGGCTCAAGAAGGCCGACACAATCAGGCCTGACCCTTGCACCTACATAGCAGGATGCGGTCACCACAGAGCCTCAGGGAGCCCAACGGCGCACATGAAGGAGCACACCAATTAGTAGCCTGATCACGCACCTATCATGCCTGGCCCCACCAATCATGTACAAGAGCACGCCTGAAAGCAACCTATCGGGCGCACTTCCCCTATCCCTTGCCTATATAATCCCTTCATGTTTTAATAAACTTTGCAGCTTGATCAGAATCCCTGTCTTGCTGCCATTCTTTCGCGCCTCCTGTCCCATCCCCCTCATCCGTTACAGGTATCTCGGCGGACCCCGTTGATTGTCTCGCGGGCCGAGGCATGGCCTCCTCCCAGTTAGTCCACCAGCCTTTATACAACCACCAACCTGACCTCTCCAAAGTGAAAATTGTACAGAATCAGTCCAAATCATAAGCAGAGACCATGAAGCTTCATTAGTTTGGCATAACCCATGCTTAGGACTCTTCCCCTAACACTGCTTTCACCTTCATTGAGCTCTTCCCTGTTCTTCTGATCAATCAACTTGGATTGTTTACCTTCATCATCCACTCAGTGAAACTTAACTCGTTTTTTTGTTTTTTTGTTTTTTTGTTTTAAAGATTTTATTTATTCGACAGAGAGAAACACAGCCAGAGAGGGAACACAAGCAGGGGGAGTGAGAAAGGGAGAAGCAGGCTTCCCGCCGAGCAGGGAGCCCTATGTGGGGCTCGATCATCTCCGGGATCATAACCCGAGCCAAAGGCAGTCGCTTAACCAACTGAGCCACCCAGGCGCCCCTTAACTCATTTTTTAAGAACAACACAACTGTTCCCTTGGCTTGAAGCTTTTTGCTGGCACCCCCCACACACACACTGCTCCAGGCTATATAAATCCCATTCCATTCCCGCTGAGCTTCTGTCTCTCTTTCCACAGCAGTCCATATCACATAGCAACCAGACCTGAGAGCTGAAACCTTTCTATCTTTGTGTTTCTATTACATACAAATCCCTTTGTGAATTCTTCTATTACATAGGATGTAACATTGTAGGTACTCTAAATTACAAGAGAACTTGGAAATGAATTATAGCAAGTCCTTCATTTCCCCAAATAAGTAGTTGTAACACACTCATTTATTCATTAATTGACCTCTCCCATGCTAAATAATTTATTGAGAACTTACTATGTTGTTGCTTCTTAGTGATAGGGATGCAGACATGAACAAGACAGGAAAGACCATTGCACTCTGGAAGTACTAGGCTAACAATCTGGAAGCAGTGGTAAGAAATGGGAAATAACTGGGTAAAAAGTTAAATATGATAATTTAAGATAGTCATAGTTCCACAAACAAGCAATACAGTGATAATTACTTAATTACAAAATAAATTCAAATATAAAATGTCAAATTTAGAAAACATTCAGTATATAGCAGACATTTATGGGTAGCTTTAAAAAGTAAGTAAGCTAAAAAAAATAACTCATGGTTCTCCTCACATAACAACAAGAAGGGCGTCTGTTTTCTAAGATACAAGAGCTGATAGATAAGAACATTTGTAGATACTCTAAGTAGAAAGACATTGAAGGAAACAAAATTGTCTCACTTTGTCTAATACACAGACAACTATCCAAAAATGTGTTCAAGGAGATATTTGTATCCTACAAATTCTTACATATCCTCTATACTGCAAATTCAATTATGTATAATTATAAGTAGGCATTAATATAGCTTTTCTGTTTATGTGGCCCCCTTACATCTATCTTTAATCCCATGACTATAGAACATTAAAGCCTTCAGATTAAGATTGTGTGGAAAGTGGGATAAGGGAGCAAGATGGCAGAGAAGTAGGAGACCCTATTCCAACCAATCCCTAAAAGTGAGCTATCTATCAGAACACTCCGAACACCCATGAAATCAATCTGAGATGTAAAATTACACACTCACGGATCTCTACAGGAGCAGAAGATCATCAGTGGAGATGAAAAGCAGTGTGGGAGTTCACTGAGTGATATCAGAGGATAAACAGAAGAGGGAGGGAACCACCAGAAGCGACCCACTGAAAAGTAATACCCCAATACAAAAGTGCCCTGAACTTGGGGACCAGCACCAACATGAAGTGTGGCTAAAAACACTGAAAAAAACAGAGTCTTAAGGGGCAACTGGTAGAACTGGGCAGCCACGAGCATGGATCTAAGCCTGCCATCCCAGGACAGTGACAGACGGGGCCTGCCTAGTCCTGAGTGAGCCCAGTCCCTGAGTCCACAGCCTTCCACTGCTTGCACCACTGCTTGGCTGGGCACACCCCCACCCATGCCTGAGATCCAGGCAGGCTCCTGCCAGATGCCCCTCAGTCCACAACCTTCCCCACGACCTGCATGGCCACAGGCTCTGGGTGCACCCAGTGTGGCTGTGGGCTCCAGACAGCCATCTGGCAATGGCAGGCTCATCCAAACCAATATTGCTCTTGGTTTCTTTGGCATGGGGGTGCAGAGACAAGCAGGAGCCTCGGGTGACCAGTGTGGTGGTGACTGGGGGTGCGCACCACCTGTGAGAAGGGAAGTTTGGAGGGGGGAGTCTCTGTTCTGTACCATCCAGAGGGGAGTAGACTGAGGCTTCTTTCTCAGACAGTGGTCTGGGTGCACACACCTGAGCCTCTGGAAAGCCTTAAAAAGCCTTCAAATAACAAAAACTTCCAGAGAACAAAAGCCCGAATAACCAGTTTCCACAGAGCCTGCCTCTTTTTTAATTTTATTTTTAAAATTTATTTTCAGTGTTCCAAGATTCATTGTTTATGCCCCACACCCAGTGCTCCATGCAATATGTGGCCTCAGTACCCACCACCAGGCTCACTATCCCCCGACCAAGACTCTCAGTTTGTTTCTGAGTCCAAAGTCTCTTATGTTTTGCTTCCCTCCCTGAATTGCCCTACTTCCCATTTCCTTTCCTTCTCCTACTGTCCTTTATATTACTCCTGATGCACCACAAGTAACTGAAACCACATGATATTTGACTTTATCTACTTGGCTTATTTCATTCAGCATGATCTCTTCCAATCTGATCCATGTTGCTACAAAAGTTGGATATTCATCCTTTCTGATGGAGGCATAGTATTCCATTGTATATATGGACCACATCTTCTTTATCCATTCATCTGTTGATGGGCACCTTCGCTCTTTCCATGGTTCAGCAATTGTGGCCATTGCTGCAATGAACATTGGGGTACATATGGCCCTTCCTTTCACTACATCTGTATCTTTGGGGTAAATGCCCAGAAGTGCAATTGCAGGGTCATAAGGTAGCTCTATTTTTAATTTTTTAAGGAATCTCCACACTGTTTTCCAAAGCGGCTGCACCAACTTGCATTCCCACCAACAGTGTAAGAGGGTTCCCCTTTCTCTGCAGCTTCTCCAACACTTGTTGTTTCCTGTCTTGTTAATTTTGGCCACTCTGGCTCATGTAAGGTGGTATCTCCGTGTTGTTTTGGTTTGAATTTCCCTGATAGCTAGTGATAACGAACATTTTTCATGTGTCTGTTAGCCATTTGTATGTCTTCCATGGAGAAGCGCCTCCTCATGTCTCCTGCCCATTTTTTGATGTGATCATTTTCTTTTTGGATGTTGAGTTTGAGTAGTTCTTTACAGATCTTGGATATCAGCCCTTTGTCTGTAGTGTCATTTGCAAATATCCTGTCCCATTCCGTGGGTTGCCTCTTTGTTTTGTTGACTGTTTCCTTTGCTGTGCAGAAGCTTTTTATTTTGATGAAGTCCCAAAGTTCATTTTCGCTTTTGCTTTGCCTTTGGAGACGTGTCTTGAAAGAAGTTGCAGTGGCTGATGTCGAAGAGGTTACTGCCTATGTTCTCCTCTAGGATTTTGATGGATTCCTGCCTCATGTTGAGATCCTTCATCCATTTCAAGTTTATCTTTGTTTGTACAGCCTAGCCTCTTGATAGGGAGAAGGGTGACTCAGTCCAAGCAAGATTGACTGAAAAACAATGCAGCAGGCCCCTCCCTCAGAAGAGAATCCTAAAGAACAAGAGGACAACTGCCACAGGGTCTCCATAGAACTGTAAAAAACCAACATCAGGGAAAAAGAATATATTAATCTCCCTGTACTGACCCAAAACCTGTATATTTTATAGATACAGCTTTTCTTTTCATTTTTAAAAACTTCTTTTCATTGATTTTTTAAAAATTTTAAATTCATTCTCACAATTCTTGTTCTTTTATTTTTGTTTCCTACTTATTATTACAACTTGATGTTTAATACAACCTTCCATAATAACTTTCCAACTTGAAGGTTTTCCATACATGTATCTGTTTCCTTTTTAAAAAAAATATATATTGGTATAAGCTTCAAGGTATTTCATTTTTCCTATTCAATACTACTCCTATATATAAACCAGCTTTAATTTCCCTATATCTCTGGAAAGTTGAATTCTTTAACAAAGATAAAAAGATACTCCCAGGAAGAACAGAAATATTCTCCTTGCCCACATCAAGGGTTTGTAACCACCTTCCCATCTTATTCCTCTGTCACTGTTTCTGTGTATTTGTTTTTGCCTTTGTAATATATAAATCTTATTATTGGGGGTCGTTTAGACTGGGTTTTGCTTTTTTGTTTCCTTTATTTTACTTTTGTTTATTTCTGGTTTTGTGCCATATAAATCCTACATTTGGGGCCCATTTTGGCTGGGTATTTTCTTTCTTTTTTTCTCCTTTTCTCTCTCTTTTTCCCTTTTTCTTTCTTTTTTTGGTAGTGACTTCTGATTGCTCTGAAAACTTCCAATGGACAACTTTCCTAGATCCTGGTTGATACAGTCAGCTTTACATCCCCTCAACCACCCCTCACCAGAATGACTCAGAAGAGGAACACTCAACAGAAGAAAAATTCAGACACTGCCACCTCTGTCCCTGAACTACTGGGTATGGACATAGACAATACGATGGAAATTGAATTCAGGGTAGCAATTACCCAAGCAATGGCTAAGTTCAAAAACACCATTAGTAACAACATAGATTATCTAAGGGCAGAAGTGAGAGCTCACCTGGCAGAGGCTAACAATGTGATCAGTGAGCTCCAATCTAATCTAAATACTCTAACAACTAGGGTAAGTGAAACAGAAATTCACACTGGTGATCTAGAAGACAGATTGGTTGAGAAGGAGGAGCAGGAGAAGACTTGGGGGGATAAAGCTAAATCCCATGAAAATAGAATTAGGGAAATAAATGACACCATGAAAGATTCTAACATCAGAATTATTGGGATATGGTGCACCTGGGTAGCTCAGTCATTAAGTGTTTGCCTTCAGCTCAGGTCGTGATCCTGGAGTCCCTGGACCGAGTCCCACATCGGGCTCCCTGCTCGGCGGGAAGCCTGCTTCTCCCTCTCTCACTCCCCCTGCTTGTGTTCCCTCTCTGGCTGTGTTTCTCTCTGTCAAATAAATAAAAATATTTAAAAATAAAAGGAATTATTGGGATCCCTGAGGGGGCAATGAGAGAGAGAGAAGACTAGAAGATGTAGTTGAACAAATCCTGGATGAAAATTTCCCTAGTCTGGGGAATGAAACAAGTGTTTATGTCCTAGAGGCAGAGAGGACACCCCCCAAAAATCAACGAGGCTAGAAAATCCTCCAGGCACCTAATTGTGAAATTCACAAATCATAAATTCAAAGAATATATCTAAAGGGCAGCTAGGAGGAAAAAGATCCCTTATGTACAGAGGGAGGACCATCAGAATAACATCAGACTTAGCCACAGAAACATGACAAGCCAGACAGGGCTGGACAAACATATTCAGGGAACTAAAAAAGAATATGCAACCAAGAATACTTTATCCAGCAAGATGACATTCAAAATGGATAGAGCAATAAGGAGCTTCAAAGACCAGCAAGGTTTAAAAGTGCCAAGTTAGCACTATAAGAAATATTAAGGGGAGTTGTATAAAAGAGGAAAGAAACCAAGAGTGACACAGAACAGAAATTTATAGAGACAACCTATAGAAACAAGAACTTCACATGAAATATAATGTCAATAAAAACATATCTTTCAATAATCACTCTTAACATGAATGGTCTAAATGCTCCAATAAAATGGCACAGGGTTGCAGACTGGATAAAACAATAGGACTGGTCCATATGCATCTACAAGAGACACATTTTTTAATCTAAAGATACACTCAGTGAGGGGATGGAGAACCATATTTCATGCCAATGGGGCACAAAAGAAAGCTGGGGTAGCAGTTCTTGTATCAGATAAATTAGATTTTAAGCTAAAGACTATAGTCAGAGATAAAGAAGGACACTACATCATCCTTAAAGGGTCTATCCACCACGAAGATCTAACAATTTTAAATATTTATGTCCTCAACATAGGAGCACCCAACTATATAAGCCAACTGTTAAGCAAAATGAAGACTCATATTGATACAAATATATTAATTGTAGGGGATCTTTATATGCCACTCTCAGCAACAGACAGATCATCTAAATAGAAAATCAACAAAGGAACAAGAGCTTTGAAAGACACATTGGACCAGATTGATCTCATAGATATATTCAGAATATTCCACCTTAAAGCAACAGAATACTCATTCTTCTTAAGTGCACATGGAACTTTCTCCATAATAGACCACATACTAGGCTACAAATCAGGGGCCAACCGATATAAAAAGATGGAGATTATTCCCTGCATATTCTATGACCACAATGTTTAAACTGGAAATCAACCACACACACACACACACACACACACAAATTTGAAAGGAATTCATACACTTGAGAGCTAAAGACCATCCTGCTTAAGAATGTTTGGATCAACCAGGAAATCAAAGAAGAACTTAAACAATTTATGGAAACCAATGATAATGAAGACACATGGATCCAAAACCTATGAGATGGGGCAAAGGCGGTCCTAAGGGGGGAATACACAGACATCCAAGCCTCACTGAAAAAAATAATAAAATAAAAACCTGAATATACCAGCTCTCTTTACACCTTAAATAACTGGAAAGTCAACAATAAATTAAGCCAAATCCACACATAGAGCCTCTGGATTGCTGAATTTTTTTTCTATAAGGCTGCTCTCAGCCAAGCTCTTTGTTCTAGGAATTGAGTAGCCATGGAAGGGCAGTCTTGCCCCAGATCTAAAAGCTCCCAAATGCCAGAGCATCAAGAATACAGAAAATAAGACAATATAGTTAATATAACTGATCCTGCGATGAATGGGTGCCCAAAAGACAAATTTAGATTCTAAGAAAGCACAGTCAGAGCACTATGTGACTGGAGAGGGAACAGGGGAACAGGCAAGAGCTGAGCAGGAGGAGGCTGAGAGGTCCACCGAGGAGCTGTTTGTTCATGTGGCCCTGTGGGAAAGGGCTAGGATTGCCAGGTCTAACAAACACAAATACAGGACACCCAATGATATTTGAATGGCAGATAAGCAACAAATACATACATACAATACATAAGTATGTGTCCGGCCACATTTGGTCCCTATTCATACAAAAACAAAAGAAAACAAAACAAAACATTAAAGTTTAACTGGGCATGCTATATTTCATCTGGAAATCCTAGAAAAGGAGATAATGAGTCTTAATATTAAGCAATCATTCATTTGGAGTCAACCATCACTTATGAACATCTTGTATGTGGTAGGTATTGAACCAGGCAAAGTAGAAAATGCACAGAAGAACACAAGACCCAGGATCCTCTCTCTGTCTCAGACTAGCTCACAATCACACATTACTCACTCGGATTTGCCCCTAGGGGTGTTAACTTAGTATTAAGGCAGAAGACATAATGAGTGTGAAAGTTTGGGGGCAAGGGATAGATTATTCCAATGAAAGGGATTGGGAAGGCTTTTTAGGGGAAGTGAGACTTGACTAGGGCCGTTGGCAGGTGGGAAGAGGGATGGGGCTTTGGGGAGGAGGGGGCATTTAACATTCAAGGAGTACTATGGGTGACGGCTGGGGCAGTGAAATAGAATGCTGAGGCATTCTGTTTGTTACACTGTGGCTTACCACCGCAATGAGCCCATTCCAGCAGAAAAAAATCCCTGCTTAGGAACAGGAAAAGGTAACACAAAAAGCTTTGGAGAGTCAGTGTGTTCATTACGATAAAGCTGCCAAAGCAGCTGTGGTTCTTGGGCCTTGCATTCCTCCCAAACATAGAGTCTTTATTTTGATGGCGCTCTATTTGTTTAGCTTTCATGGCTGAGTTGGCCTTGGGCAGGGAGAGCATTGGGTGTTCTCTGGTGCCCTGCCAAAAAGTTGCTTGCCCACGTTTTTCCAGTGAGAATCCCATGATTAGACAGGCAGCTAACAGATCAGATGGATTCCCTCATGTCAAGGGAGAGAAACTAAAATTTTAATCAGACCTAATGACTGTGAGGAATCAAACAAGTCAGCACAACCTGAAAAGAAAAGCTTGCATAAAATTCAGCAAAATTCGCAGAAAGGCCCCTGCAACATGTTATCACACTCTTCTGGCTTCCACACCCAGAAGCTGCTGCCAGAAACAGCGAGCTGTACCCTGTCACTCTGCTCTTGAAGTTTGCAGTCTGGGATTCGAGTCTGACCAATCTCAACAAAGAGCATGGGATTGTGGATTTTGCCTCTATGACCCAAAGCCTAGACTCCTTCTGAGTGTACTTCCAGTGTGTAGCCAAAGGCTGTATTTCACAGGTTTGGTAATACATCTTTCTTTGCATCTGACCAAATCTTTGCATTTCAGGAATTTTTGTTGACACCAGGGAAGAGGGCTCCTGATTGCTAGCAATCACGAAATTGGGCGAGAAGTGTCTTTGTTATGGTTTTAAGCCAGCACACTAAAACCTCAGTAGCATGACCTACAGTGGAGAACTTCGCATGACCTGTGGGATCCAGCAGGGCTGAGCCCAGCTCAAAACACCAGCCCACGGGACCCATGCCACAGGGTCTGACAGGTGCAGTGATGATTCTCTGTTCTAGTCACATTCCCTTCTTCTTGCAGGGGTGTGTGCCTGTGTGTGCGTGTGTGCACAAGTATGCGATTGCACTATCAGGATCTGCCCTTGGCATTGTCAGCCTGGCTTTCTGTATTTCATGTGCACACAGGGACTATCCCAGGCATGTTGTCTTGTGTGACATGAGGAGACTAGTCCTGAGAAATTCAAGATGAGGGCTCCATCCACACCAACCCTCTACAAACACATTCACTGTCCTTTATGTAGAAATTCATATTTGAGAGATGAACCTTTTAAATGAAGCAGGACTTGGCAGAAAGGAAGGAATGTTCGTCCTTTCTCTGGCTGTGGCAGCTGGAAATGGAAATGGGCATAAAGAGCCTGAAGGGAAGAGATATGTGATGGTGTCCATTCTGAAATCAGAATGTCAACGAGGCAGGGAATGTTAAGAGGTAAGGTCTCACAGCAAAGCAGTGGGACAAAAGTCCCACAGGTTACCTTTAAAATGTTTCCTCTGCGGGGAGGAGGGGCAAGATGGCGGAGAAGTAGGAGACCCTGTTTCAAAAGGTCTCCTGAAGTGAGCTGAACTATCTACCAGGACAATCTGAACACCCATGAAATCAGCCTGAGATGTAAGACTAACACTTTGGATCTCTATGGGGGCAGAAGAGCATCAGCAGGGAAGTAAAGAGGAGCGGGAGTGCTCATACTAATTTCAGAGAAGTAGGAGGGGGAGGGAGCCAACAGAACTGACCCATTGGAAAGTAATACGCCCATACGAAAGTGCCCTGTGCTCAGGGACCAGCATCAACTTGCAGTCTGGCTAAAAGCACTCAAAAGCAAAGGGTCTTCACTGTCGGCAGGGACATAAAACACGACACCGGGCCAGGGATAGAAAGTGCTCTCTGGCGCCATGCAGGAGGGAACCTGATGGTGCGGAATATCTTTAAAACTGCCACTTTTTTTTTCTGCTGCTTTTTTTCTGCCGCTTATTTTTTCTGCCCCTCAGGCCAGGCACGTGTACCCCACAAGGGAGGCGACTCTGCAGACTTCCTCGAGACCTGTGGGGCCATGGGATCTCTGTTCTTCCTGTGTGGGGGTGCACTACAGAGACTCACTGGGCTGAGACATGGTCTCACGATCCAAAATCAGTCACGGTTTCCCTGGCACAGGAGCAAAATGACAAGCAGGGGCTCAGGCGCCATTCAGACTAGGGGCTGCAGGTGCACCCAGTTGTGAGAAACACCAAGACAAAGGGGAAAATACCATGAGAGTCTGTGAGCCCTGCACCATTCAGAGGGCTGCTAACTGAGGCCTCTCTCTGAGACGGAGGTCTGGGTGCAGACATCTTGCTCTGGCCTGACTTTCTGAAAAGCTGCAAAAAGCCACAAAAGAGCAAATTTTCCAAAAAGCAAAAGCCTGTAAACCTGGATGCCATGTAGCCCAGCCCCTAGAAAGGGGGCGGAGAGACTCAGCCCAGGTACAATGGACTGAAAAATAGTGCGACAGGGCCCTCCCCCAGAAAACAAGCCAGAAGAACAAGAGGAAAACACCAAAACTGTAAAATCCCAACATGGGGGCAAAGGCAATATATTAAGCTCCTGGTACTACTCCTGTATGGTTTATAGGTACAGATTTTCACTTTTTTTCTTCTTAAATTTTTCCTATTTTTATTTAAAGTTTTCACTTTATTTTAAAGTTTATTCTCATGATTTTTGTTCTTATTTATTATTACAATGTGATAATTAATACAACACTCCATAATAACTTTTTACCTTGAACTTTTTTCAAACACATACCTGTGTTTTTCTTTGTTGCTTTTGTTGTTGCTTCTTTGTTTGTTTTGTTTCTGGTTTTTTTCTTCTTTTTTCTCTCTTTCCTTTATTCTTTTTTTAAAAATATACATATAGTTATAAGCTTCAAGGTAAACATTCCTATTTAATACTATCCCTATATACAAACCAGTTTTAATCTCCCTATATCTTTAGAAAGTGGACCTCTCTAACAATAATGACTAGACACACCCAGGAGGATCTGAAATACTTTCCTTGCCCAGACAAGGGTTCACACTAAACTTCCCATCCTATTTTTCTGTCAGTGTTTCTGTGTAATTGTTTTTGTCTTTCTAATATATAAATACTTGTCTTGGTGGTCATTTGGGTTGGGTTTAGCTTTTTGATCTCTTCAACTTTCTTTTACTATTGGTCTTTTTCTTTACTCTGTTGTAGTTTTGTACCATATAAATCTTACCATGGGGCCCATTCTGGCTGGGTTTTTTTTATTGCTTCTTTTCTCTTTTTCTCTCTCTTTTTTCTTTCTTCTTCCTTTTCAGTGGTGACTTCTGATTGCTCTGAAACCTTCCAATGAGCAACTCACCTGGATAGTGGTTGTTATATTCAGCTATACATCCCCTCAACTACCCCTCACCAAAATGACTCAGAGGAGGAAAAACCAACAGAAGAAAAACC
>PITA01032761.1:0-13549 GCA_004023965.1 Spilogale gracilis
GCAAACAGTTCTACGCACCCATTTTCCTAACAATATTACACATCTGCTTATAAAAAGATAACAACATTAAAGGTCTATCTTTTTTATTTGAATACCTTGAATTTACTTTATGTGAAATATTACTTCTCATAAAATTGGATATAAGTGAGTAAAACACAGTGGATTGCTTTTCTCTTTTCAATATCACAGTTACAGATTTATACATCTCTAAAATAACCCGAAGAAAACAATAAAAAAAACTATACTTTTGTGAAGTTTGTAAATATCCAAAGATAAAACATCCAAGTTATCAAATTAAATCTTTACACTTGAGGATGAAGCAATGTCTGCTTAACAACAGATGATTGGGATAGAATATAAAGAATTCATGGACTCTCTAAAATGTTTTATTCATATATTGGTAAATGAATACATAACCATTTGAAATCATTTTTGTTTTTGACACAATCTACATCTTGGAATAGGAGAAGTTTTATTTTTTTAGTGCATGGTGCAATAACAGATACATGATTTTGCTTGTTTCATTAAATGAAATAAATCATTGTTAGCAACACATTTTATCCCTTTTGATGTTAAGCCCTACTGCATAAAATCTTTGCAGATAGTGATTAGAAGTTTTATTTTGTGATGGTGAACACCAACAAATTTTTGAAAAGGAGGTGAATGCATAAAGCAACTTATTTTTATTTTTTTAATTTTTCATTATTTTTTAAAGATTTTATTTATTTATTTGACAGAGAGAAACACAGCTAGAGAGGGAACACAAGCAGGGGGAGTGAGAGAGGGAGAAGCAGGCTTCCCACCAAAGCAAGGAGCCCAATGTGGGGCTTGAACCCAGGTCTCTGGGATCATGACCTGAGCTGAAGGCAGTCACTTAACCAACTGAGCCACCCCAGCTGCCCCGCAACTTATTTTTTAAAGTAAATTAAAATGAGCCTGACACATCTTAGTGATGACTCCTTGTATATGTATGTTAATGAACACAGATGAGTTGTTCTAAATTTCCAGTGTAATAATTTTCTAGAATGAAACCCAAAATATAGCCCTAGAATATTGTATTCTGTAGTTTGGCAGTAGGGTTGCAGAATCCTTGTGTACTCAGAATTGTCAGATAAAATTCAGTTCATGCAGGTATTTGAATTTCAGATAAACAATGAATATTTGCTTAGTATAAGTGTGTCCCATTTGGGTCAGAGAAGTACCCAGTCTTTATCTGAAATTCAGATTTCACTGTGTGTCCTGTATTTTGATTTGCTAAACCTGGCAACTTTATGTATGTTGCATGGTTCTTTCGCCCTCACTTATGTAATTTACCATTAATCTATGTTATCTTTATCATAATTCTGGATTTAAATTCTTTAAAATACTGCTTCAATTCATTTTCCAAAACTAATTAAATTGTTTCATATTACTATGAAGCATCGTTAAGGCAAATGCCATTAATAAACAAAATGCAGAAAGATTTGAATGTATTAACAAGGCAAGCACTGATACTTGTAGGAATTGATTTTATTTTTGATGTATCCATACATATTTTGGCCAAAAAATAAAGCAGGTGTCACTTACCATATTAATGGCAAACTATTTTGAAGAAAATAAGTTTATTGTAGAAATATTTGTATAAAAGTATTTATAAGTGTACATAAATGTGTAGCTTCTTGTTACAGAAACCCATGCCTTTTGTCAGTTTTAAATTTTATTTTTAGCTTGTAGTCAT
Organism: Spilogale gracilis; assembly: GCA_004023965.1. Lineage (NCBI taxonomy): Eukaryota > Metazoa > Chordata > Mammalia > Carnivora > Mephitidae > Spilogale > Spilogale gracilis. Next base: position 1,718 of record PITA01032761.1, read on the forward strand.
TCACCCTTTCATTCAATTCTTATTGTTAATTTGAATAAATAATTCAGAAAGATTGGTGAAGCACAAAATGTATTTGTCTTGTTAATTTTGTTAACAATTGAAGCTACAAAGAATGCATTTTCATAAATAGCTATGACAGCTGTGTAGTTAAAAGCATGAATTCTTCATTCAGTAAGTAATCTCCAAAGTGAAGACATAATGCTATCTTCTTATTTTCATAACTCTGCTTAGGAAAATAAAATCATCTAAACCATTACTAAGATGAGTAATATATAACTAACTAGTAAAAATTTCTATAACCTTTATCATGGCCATTTAGAAAAAAACAGAAAAAGGGAAATAGTAGATTGTAAAGACACCATAATCCTAAAGAGACTCCAAGATAGTATACATTCTTGATTCCAGAACCATCTAGACTAGACAGCCCATATTTCCCTTTTGGAGAAGAAATACACTCTTCAATTTCCCTCAGTAAAACTTCATGTCATTTTATATCATGAAGGTAAAGAAGTCAATCATAGTTTAAAAGCTTTCTTAGGCAAAGCTACACTGATAAAATTCCCAAATCAAAAAAAAAACAAAAAAAAAACAAAAAAAACAGAAAAAGAAGAAACAAAACAAAACAAATTTCCAAATCAGAATATCATAATTATGGTTTTATCTACTTTGTTTCTTACTCATTAATTCCTATCTTAAGTTCTAAATTCTATTTTCCACTATGAAAGTAACATTTGAGAAAATAAAAAATTAATAAAGTAAAGATGACTAGGGGACACCTGGGTGGCTCAGAGGGTTAAACCACTGCCTTTGTCTCAGATCATGACCCCAGGTCCTGGGATCAAGCCCCATGTCAGGCTCTTTGTTCAACAGGAAGCCTGCTTCCAGCCTCTGTCAAATAAATAGATAAAATCTTAAAAAAAAAGATGATTAAAAAAATTCTTGATTCTATGACATAAAAAAAAAATTGGAAACATATTTCTAGCTCTTTTCCTATGCAGTTGTACCTATATATGTGAATGCATGTTACATTCATTTTTTTCACATGTACTTTTCATAGTATGATTTCCTAATAATTAATTAAAATCACTTTAGATTTTGACTAGACTGTTAGTGTTCATTGTCCACCCCATATCTTATATAAATTTGGATAATCCAGGGCTTGAGAATTTTTTATGATGATTAGGTAGGCCTAAGGCATTTCATTAGGTTCTAGGAAAAAAATTGTGTCAATCACTTCCAGATGGGAACAAGACAGTCTTAGCTTTAAGTTGGTGTGGTGAGAAGAAGGTCTTGTCTTGTTTTGTCATTTTTCTCTTCCCTTTCCTTCTTCCCTCCTTCCCTTTCTTCTTTTCTCCCTTCCTTTACCTCCTTCAATCTTTCTTTTCTTTCTTTCTTTCTTTCTTTCTTTCTTTCTTTCTTTCTTTCTTTCTTTCTTCCTTTCTTTCTTTCTTCTGTCAAAAGGTCATTGGACACAAAATTGAGCCTCACATTTGCTTTATGACAGCCTTTCAGGATCATAGAGCTCTCATGTTATGTTTAGGAATTATGAAACACTTACTTGAGGCATTTAAATATTTTTCAATACTGAGGGATGTTAAGCTGAAGTTTTGGTAAAATTTGGCAGTGTTTGGGGGAATTGAAAGAAAACTACATTCCTATATGATGGGAATAAGGACAAGAAAGTATCCTAAAGAATTCTAGGGCCTCTAGATCAGCAAAAGTTGGTGATATGGAGAGAAAGCAGAAGAAGCATATGACAACTCCCATAGCCAATTTCTAAAACATATAGGAATGAATCTCCAAAAAAATTATGCAAAAATTCAAAAGTATCTTAACATCTTCACAGGATGATTGCACTTGTAAGCAGGAACCATTTTTCACTTTATATCTCCATCTTCTAAGACTTTTTTTTTATAGAAATTACCTTTGTCATAGAAATAAATTATAAAATAATTTACCTTAAAGAAACTCACATTATAGACGACTTTCAAAGAACCAATCTATTTAGTAGTTTGAACCAAACTATACTCATTTATTTGGGTGGATGTATTAACAAAAGTCAAAATAATTTTTGAATTTTAGACCAAAATCCATAATATTACAAAGTATTAAGGCAATAGAATCTTCAAAATAATGGCATGCTTTCATCAGATTTTTAAATAATGACATTAGTTACAACCATTATTTCAATTCTCCAATAATAATTTTAAACCTTTTTAAAGCAAATACTTAAACATTTATAATTAAGTACATATAGCAGTTGCCCAAATATTGAATAAATATTTGAACTTCTCTTCAGATGTTTGGAATTATAATATCTATAACACCTTTCTTGCCTGTTAGTACATGTATTCTTAAGGTAGTCAAAACTGTATCTTCTATGGCTCAATAATTTCTTTTACTTCAACAAATTTTAGGGAATGCTTATGTGGAATAAAGCACAAAGATATATGGAATAATGAAACAGTATGGAGTTTCCTTAAAAAGTTGAAAATAGATCTACCCTACAACCTAGCAATTGCTCTACTGGGTATTTACCTTAAAGATACAAATGCAGTGCTCTGAAGGTGCACATGCACTGAATGTTATAGCAGCAATGTCCACAAGAGCCATGTTATGGAAAGAGCCTAGATGTCCATCAACAGATGAATGGATAAGGAAGATCTGATACACACACACACACACACACACACACACACACACACACACACACACAGGAACACTATGCAGCCATAAAAAAGCAACAACAAAATCTTGCCATTTGCAATGTCATGGGTAGGACTAGAGGGTGTTAATCTAAGTTAAATAAGTCCATCAATCAGAGAAAGACAATTACCATATGATCTCACTGATAAGGAATTTGAGAAAGAAGACAGAGGGTCATAGGGGAAGGGAGGGAAAAATGAAACAAGATGAAACAAGAGAGGGAGACAAACCACAAGAGACTCTTAATCTCAGGAAACAAAGTGAGGGTTGCTGGAGGGGAGTGAGATGGGAGGGATACGAGGGCTTCATGATGGACATGGGGGAAGGTATGTGCTATGGTGAGTGCTGTGAATTGTGAGACTGATGATTCACATTCTGTACCTCTGAAACAAATCATACATTGTATTTTAATTTTTAAGTTTATATACATAAACAAGGAATAAATGGGTTTAATACAACAAACAGGTAATCTTAGGTGTAAGAGTATAGTATAAAGTAGTGGTATTTGTGATATAAAACAAACAAACATATCTAAAGTGGGAATTGATGAGTGAGTTCAAAATTAAGTTTTTAAAGTCATTTTTATATGATGACTTCATTGTTACCCTATCAATACATTCTAAAAGTTGTTTCTACTTTTGACCTAAAGGCGAAAATTGAAGGTATCTACAATAAAAATTGCTCCTTAGCACTTAAAAAATTCAAGTCATCTGTGAATAGTGACAGTTTAACTTCTTTTCTTGCCAATTTGGATGACTTTTATTTCTTTTGTTGTCTGGTTGCTGAGGCTAGGACTTTACTGTGTTAAGTAACCGTGGTGAGAGTGAACATCCCTGTCTTGCTCCTGACCTTGGAGGAAAAGCTCTCAGTTTTTACCCATTGAGGCTGATATTAGCTGCCAGTCTTTTGTTTATGGCCTTTATGATGTTGGGGTACGTTTCCTCTCTACTTACTTTGTTGAAGGTTTTTATCTAGAATTGATACTGTATTTAGTCAAATGCTTTTTCTCCATCTATTGAAAGGATCATATGGTTGTTATCCTTTCTTTTTTATTAATGTGGTGCATCATGTTGATTGATTTGTGAATATTGAACCACCCTTGCAACGCAGGAATAAATCACACTTGACCATGGTGAATGATCCTTTCAATGTACTGTTGGATTTGATTTGCTAGTATTTTGTTGAGAGTATTTACATTCATTTTCATTGGGATATTGGCCTGTACTTCTCTTTTTTTGTGGAGTATTTGTCTGATTTTGGAATCAGTATAATATTGATCTCATAGAATGAGTTTTGAAGTTGCCCTTTCATTTCTATTTTTTGCAAGTTTGAGAATAATAAGTATTAAGTCTTCTTTATGTTTGGTAGGATTCCGCTAAGAAGCCATCTGACCCTGGACTTTTGGTTTTTTGGGGGGAGAGTTCTGATTACTGATTCAATTTCTTTGATCATTGAAAGTTTGTTCTTCTTTTTTTTTTTGTCTTCCTGTTTCAGTTTTGGTAGTTTATATGTTTCTAGCAATTTATCTATTTCTTCCAGATTGTCCAATTTGTTGGCATATAATTTTTCATACTATTCTCTTATAATTATATGTCTGTTGTGTTGGCCATGATCTCTCCTCTCTCATTCATGATTTTATTTATTTGGGTCTTTTTTCTTTTCTTTTTGTATAAATTTGGCTAGGGAATTATCACTTTTATTAATTTTTTCAAAGAACTAGCTCCTGGTTTCATTGATCAAATATACTATTTTTTCTATATAAAATATTACATATAAATAATATATAATATAAATTATATATAAATATATATATAAATTTTCTATATTATTTATTTCTGTTTTAATTTTTACTATTTCCCTTCTGTTGGCTTTTGGCTTCATTCATTGCTCTTTTTTAGCTTCTTTAGTTGTACGGTTAGGTTTTGTATTTGAGGTTTTTCTCACTTCTTGAGGTAGGCCTGTGTTGTTATATACTTCCCTCTTATGACCACTTTTGATGCATTCCAAAGGTTTTGGACCATGTGTTTTATTTTTTTTTTAATTTCTTAAATATATTTTATTTCTTTATTTGAGAGAGAGAATGAGAGAGAGAGAGAGAGAAAGAGAGAGAGAGAATGAGCCCAAATGGGGGCAGGGAGAGGCGGAGGGAGAGGGAGAAGCAGGCTCTCTGCTGAGCAGGGAGCCCAACTCGGGACTCCATCCCAGGACTCTGAGATCATGACCTGAGCTGAAGGCAGGTGTTCAGCTGACTGAGCCATCCAGGCACCCCAGACCATGTGTTTTAATTTTTTAATTTTAATTTTTTTCTTTGTATTTAAATTTCTTCTTTAATTTCCTGGTTGACCCATTCATTCTTTACTAGGATGTTCTTTACCTCCATGTCCAATTTTGTGTGTGTGTGTGTGTGTGTGTGGCTGACCTCAAGTTTCATAATGTGGTTAGAAAAATTGCACTATATGATCTCAATCATTTGTATTTCTTGAGAGATCATTTGTGACCCAGTATGTGATCTATTCTGAAGAATGTTCCATATGTATTCAAAAAGAATGTGTATTCTGCTGCTTTAGGATGAAATGATCTAAATAGGTTTGTTAAGTCCACTGGTCCTGTCGTAGATGATCTGTCCATTGCTCTAACTGGGGTGTTAAAGTCCCCTATTATTATTTTCTTATTGTTCATGAGTTCCTTTATGTTTGTTTTTAATCATTTTATATATATGGGTACTCCCAAATTGGGAGCATAAATATTTATAATTATTAGATCTTCTGGTTGCAACAGATAGACCCCTTTATTAAGATATAGTTCCCTTCTTATTCTCTTGTTACAGTCTTTTATTTAAAATCTAGTTTTTCTGATATAAGTATGGATATTATCTTTCTTTTTATGTCCATTAGCATGATAAATGGTTCTCCATACCCTCAGTTTCACTCTGCAGTTGTCTTTAGGTCTAAAATTAGTGTCTTATACGGATCTTATTTTATTTTTTTATTCATCCCAATATGCTATGTCTTTTGATTGGAGTATTTAGTTGATTTACATTCAGATTAATGATTTGGTAGATATATTAGTGCCATTTTATTACTTGTTTTGTCATTTTCAGGAGATTTTCTCTGTTCCTTTCTAGCCTTTGTCATTTTTGGTCTTTCTTTCCCACTTAAAAAGTTCCCTTTACTATTGCTTGCAGGGATGGTTTAGTGGTCATGAATTCCTTTAGTTTTGTTTGTCCAGAAAACTCTTTATTTCTCCTTCTATTTTGAATGGTAACCACCTTGCTGGATAAAGAAATCTTGGCTGAATATTTTTCCCATTCAGCACATTGAATGTATCATGCCTTTCTTTCTGGACTGCTAAGTTTCTGTGGAGATATCTGCTGTTAACCTTATTTGTCTTCCCTTGTAAGTTAGGGACTTCTTTTGTCTTGTGCTTTCAGAATTTTTCATTATCTCTATATTTTGCAAATTTAACTACAACATGTCTTGATGTTAGACTGCTTTTACTGACTTTGATGGGAGTTCTCTGTGTCTCCTGGACTTGGAAGTCTGTTTACTTCCACATCTTAGGAAAGTTTTCAGCTATAATTTCCTCAAAGAAACGTACCCCCCGGGCACCTGGGTGGCTCAGTTTTTTGGGTGACTGCTTTCAGCACGGGTCATGATCCTGGAGTCCCAGGATTGAGTCCCACATTGGGGTCCCTGCCCAACTAGGGGTTTGCTTCTCCTTCTGACCCTCCCCCTTCTCATGATTTCTCTTTCATTCCCTATCTCTCGTAAATAAATAAATATTTTAAAAAAGAAACTTACCACCTTTTCCTGCTCTTCTTCCTCTGGGACTCCTATGATACAAATATTATTATGCTTCATGGATTCACTGAGTTATGTCTATATTTGTGATCCAAGATTTTTATTTCCCTCTTTTGATTAGTCTCATCACTTTCCATAATTATATTTTCTATATTACTTATTTATTCATCTACTTCTTTCATCCTTGTGGTCATTGCAACCAATCAGTTTTGAATCTCAGTTATGGCATTTTTCAATTTGGCCTGACTAGCTTTAAGCTCTTTTATCTCTTTAATAAGGCACTCTCTCCTGTTTATATGCTTTTATCAAGCTGAGCTGGTATTTTTATGATTTTTGCTTTAAATTCTGGATTGGGTATATTACTTATATCTGTTTCAAATAGACCCCTGGACATGAACTTTTATTGTTCTTTCTTTGGGATGAATTTCTCCTTCTTGACATTTTGTCAGGTCTCTGTGTTCTTCTCTGTGTTAGGGAAGCCTGCAATGTTTCCTGGTCCTGTGTGTAATGGCTTTCTGAAGATAAGGTCATATACTCTCCAGGAACTAGGACTTCATGAAGTGTTTCTGGTATGCTGTGTGCTCTCTGCTGCTGTGTTTTGGCTATTCTTTTCCTCAGGCCACTCCTCTGCAGAGGTGTTTTATTTTGTTTGTTTGTTTGTTTTGTTTTGTTGTTTTGTTTTGGTCTGAAATGGGGATTATTTGGACCTCGGCCAGAGTGTGGGAAGTTTGGTATTTAGAATGATTCAATATTTATCTAGATGTGAGGCAAGCCCTGAGTCCTCCTACTATTCCACCATCATAGCTCTTCTTCACTCCTTCCTTCTTATAACATCTCCTCAGTGTCTAAAAATGGGTAGCCTATAATGGAATTCAGGACATGCTACCTAAAATATGGTACTTTGGCATGTTGAATATTTTAAGCTGATAACGTTGGAGGGAAACAACAAAACAAAACAGGTGCTAGAGGAACTCTGTGACCTTCCCCTGAAGCAGGTATTGGACCCTCCTGTGGGAGTTGCTGAAAGGACAGAATAAGACTGACTCCATCTTGTATGCTGTGCCCTCTATCTTGTGTAAACACCCAGTGTGACCCTTCTCCAGAAAAACCACACTTAACTATTGCCCAACCCTGGCCTAGCACGCCTTATGCAACTGACAATTAGCCAATCAATATAAGCCACCCACATCACCCCACCTATTGCCACCCACCCACTATAAAACTATTGTGCTTCTGAAAACCATGATTTTTCTCTGCATCTCACTGCTGTGTTGGTGAGTGTGGGAGATTGAGCCCAAGCTAGCTTGAATAAAGGCTCTTTGCTTTTGCATCAAACTCGGGGACTCCCTCATGGTCTTTAGGGATTTTGAAATCTGGGCATAACATTTGAGGGCTCATCCGGGATCCCCAAGATTCTCAAGGGACCCGTGACCCGAAGAGCCTGACTGGCCATGGTAGGTGTCTGTCTGTTTGTTCTGTCTCTCTTGTGTGAGCTCATTAATGGTACTCTATAGTGCCCGACGTGGTCTAGGTAGATGCACTAGTGGGCTAAGGGCTGGAGGATTCTGAAGGTGTTCCGATTCTCTCTGGAGGGACATGGAATCCCCTCAGTCTGAACCAAGGGACGTGGAATCCCCTCGGTCTGAGACGAGGCTGGTTGCTCCTGCCAGTCAGTGTGAGGCCATCCCCTAGCTTTGGGTTTTGTTTTCACGATGTTGGAATAATGTTCTCAGGGTTCGGGGTCCCCTGGGCTAGGCGGTTGTCAAGGGTGTGAGTCCCCTAGCCTAGGAATTCATGTTTGAAAACCTGTCCTATTTGACATAAGGGGAGCCTGATCACCTCCCATTAGTCAGGTGCATGGGGGAGAGGGTGTCCAACCTGTTTGAATGTGACAAGTGCCTGAGTGTGTGAGTGTATCCGTACAGCCCCACCACTTCAGCTATGGAGTCTGAGTGGGCTGCTTCATGGCCACGGGGCCTGGTGACCGGCAAGAAGCTATGCCCAGGCCGTAGGCCTGCAGCAATGAAATGGCTGCAGCTAGGGTGAGGTGGGCTGCATGTGGGTGTTGGAGCCTGCTCCAGAGGCTCCCAGGGCACCCAGGCCCACAATGCCAAAAGTGCCACTGCAGGAGCAGCCAAGAAGTTTCCTGGGGCCCTGGCGGTTTGACCCAGCATGAGCAGGAGGCTGGGGTGGGTGGCTCGCCATGGAACATAGGTGCAGGCGAGCGGGAGATGTTGACAGCTGCGCTCGAATCCAGTAACTGCAGGATTGCTGAAACTGTTTATTTTAGAAACTTGTGTTTTAAAACTGACTTCTGATGTAACAGTTTACAATCAGTTACACCTTAGTATTCACTGGAAATTTTCTGAAGGTTTCTGAAGAGTGCAAAATCCTGCTGACTGCAAAAAAGATAAAGAACAGGAATGCATGTTTGTTGAAGGTAAAAGAAGGTAATTTTGTCCTAAATGAGATGGTTGTTTGGAAAAAAATGGTGTGGGGCAAAATCCAAGTGCAAAGGAAAGTTGTAAAAGGTTTGTGGTGGGAAAACTTTGGGACAGAATTTTAAAGGTGGTTGGCATGGACCAAAATTGAAATAAATGGGTTTTAAAGCATAAGATTGAAACTCTGCTTTCTCTTTGTTCAAAAGGCAAGGTTTTCTCCCATTGTTGGTCTGCTCTTGATAAGAAAATATAAATAGTTGCTCTCTTTGCCTGCCTAGAGAAACCAGTTTCTATGATTTGCATTTATCACCACCTTGAAATCCCTACTCCTATTTAGGCCTGTGCTTTAAACTCTAAGGTTTTTACCATACTTCTCGAGATTTAAATAATAAATGAAGTCTTCTTAAGTTATTAGGCCTTTTATTTAGTTTGCTAAGTCACTTGGGAAGTACTGTTAGACAAATGAGAAGCCCTGGGTTACATTTGAATGGGTGTTATAACTATTCTGGAGTAATGTGCCCTACCTAAAGTTTTAATGTACTAGTACAAGATCATCACTAGGTGTTCTGACTATTGAAATGTTGTGTGTCATAGAATAAATAAGCTTCCTTGTCAATCCTATTGTGGTAACTCTCAAATTGGGTCATTGGCAATATCTGTTTATGAGTTTTTACAATTGAATGTCTTGCAAAATGAGTTTAATCTGCAAGGAGATTCATGTAAAGGTAGGAAGAGTCTCTATTTCCACCACTAGGCTCTGTTGGGGGGACTCCAGGTGGCTCCAAGGAGACCCATAAATTTATCTAAGATTAGTGCGGTGACTCAAAGTAAGGATGAGTCCCCAGGGGATTTTATGGAAAGGCTTAAAACCTATAAAATGTACAGCCTGATTGACCCTGAGACACCTGAAAACCAGAGAGCAATTAACCTGGCCTTTGCTAGCCAGTCAGCCTTGGACATAAGGAAAACTTGGCTGAATTAGTGAGTATAGCAAAAGAGGTGTTCAACAACAGGGGGATAAAAAGCAGACTAGAAAAATAGTTAAGGTTTTGGCATTGCATGAAGTGGGAAGAGGCCAGCGGAAAGGGAAGAGGCATATAGGAGATGGTCAATGGAAGGAAAAGCTTAAACACAGAAAGCAAAAGCTAACCCTTAGATTCAAATCAGTGTGCTTACTGCAAGGAAAAAGGACACTGGGCCAGGGAATGCCCTAAGAAGAAAATGGTAATGCTGCTCACCAAAGACTGAAGGGGCCGTGGTTCAGAACCCCTCCCTGAACCTCGGGTTAGAGTTAAGGTAGAGAGGAAATTGGTTGACTTTTTGATGGACACGGGAGCCCAATTTTCATTGTTGCTAAGGCCTATGGAAAAACTATCTGGAGAGGAAACCTGGGTACAAGGGGCAAATGGCACAGAAAGACTTTGTGGCAACCCGCTGTACAGATGCTTGTGGCAGCAGGGGGATAAACACCTCCTTTATGAGCCAGTCTCAAAACTGGAAGAGACAGAAGAGAGAGGCCTTCTCCAAACCCTGCAGGTTGAGTTTCCTGAAATCTGGGTAGAGGGACAGCCTCCAGTACTGGTACAGTAAAAAGCGACCGCTACAGATGTTCATGTCCGGCAGTACCCCCTCCCCTGGGGAGCAAAGGAAGGGATCAGAAGATATCCATCAGACTGTGCTTAACCCCTATACCCTACTCTCCCTCCTGGGACCCAAGAGAACTGTGTCTACCATCCTAGATCTCAATGATGAGTTTTTCTGCTACCTCTGGTGACAGAGTCTCAGGTCCTCTTTGCTTTTGAGTGGTCTGACCCACAGGAGGGATTTCAGGGCCCACTCACTATAAAACTATTGTGCTTCTGAAAACCACGCTTTTTCTCTGCATCTCAGCACTCATTGGTGGGTGTGGGAGACTGAGCCGGAGCTCACCCAAATAAAAGCTCTTTGCTTTTGCATCAGACTCAGGACTCCCTGGTGGTCTTTGGGGATCTCAAAATCTAGGCACAACATTGCCTTCTCTATAACTGAAGGAAAGTTACCCCTGAAGATGGAGAAATGTCAAGAGGAATACACCTAGCTCATATCATTTTATCTTATCATATTTCCCATGATTTTCCATTCTTCATCAAATATAGTATAAAAATTGTCACGTTTAACCATTTTTAAGCTTTCATTTCCTTGAAATCCATATTAAATAAATATGTGTGCTTTTCTCTTGTTAATCTGTCTTTTGTTACAGATACCCAGCTGACAACCTAGAATTAAGGTAAAAGTAAAAAAGACAGTTTTCCTCTCCTGCATCTGCCTACACTATATCCCAATATTATAGAACTTAGTAGCTTATGTCCCTTTGGAACTCACCAAAAAGCACTTATTTGATTTCTTCTAAGGCTTTTGGAACTAGCTTAGGGAAATAAACATTTTTCTGACTGTTGTTTATGTGTTAATAAATGTGCTAATGTCTTATTAGACATGATGTTACATAATTTATAGGAAAAAATGAAGTATATTTCCTATTTTTAAAGTGGAATAATGAAAAATATTAAGCTATTTACCAAATAAGGTAGTGATGGAAGGGTCAGAGCCTGGTGTTAGTTTTGTTTGTTTGCAGAACCTGTACTTCTAAATATTGTTCCATTTTGTGCCTTCCCTTAATCCTTTGATATTATTAAAAATTAAGCAAGTAACTGTTGGTGGGAATGTAAACTGGTGCAGCTGCTTTGGAAAACAGTGTGGAGATTCCTTAAAAAATTAAAGATAGAGCTACCCTATGACCCTGCAATTGCACTACTGGGCATTTACCCCAAAGATACGGATGTAGTGAAAAGAAGGGCCATATGCACCCCAATGTTCATCGCAGCAATGGCCACAATCGCCAAACTGTG
>PITA01032762.1:0-13568 GCA_004023965.1 Spilogale gracilis
GGGGGCACCGTTCACTTTGTGGGACTGTCTATGAGACTATTGCTCCCTTGTGTTGTGAAATGGGGTGTTCCAACTCACATCCCCCATTAACTCCAATTTTGCCCTGAATTAGGGCACAAGAACACCTATTTTCAAAAGAGAGGGCACAGGGGTATCCTGGAAGGTTTCAACTGGTTGGGAAAGATTATAAAGAAACAAAAATGCAAAATATATCAAAAGAGCTGATGTCCACAGAAATGAAATTTGACTCTAAGGACAAAAAAAAAAAAAATGGTGGCCAAGTGGCATTGAGAGCTTGGAGGACAGTTGGGTCACACACTAGGCCCTTCACTCATCATCTCACTTAATGTTATCAACAGTTGGCAAGAAGAGATTATTCTTGCTTTATGGATGAGAAAACTGAAGCCCAGAGCCCTTAGATACCATGCACAAGTTCACACAGCTGGGAGGTGACAGCGCCAAGATTTCAGAGACACCAAACTTTCCCCTGCTGAAGATACAAAGAGGAATGGGATACGATCCCTACTCTCAGCTCCCATACTCTATTGGGAATAAAAAACAAATAAATAACTATAAAACAATGAGATGAATGCAAAACTGGTTTATGAGCAAAATGCTGTGGGAATACAGGCTTGTAAATTCTCCCAGGGAGTTGTATATTTTTGGTTAGCCAGGAGAGAGAATAGGAATGATGAAGGCAAAATATTAATAAATTCTCATGATGATAAAATGAGTATCCTTCAATGCCATTTTATTTTAAAGTGTATATCTAATATTTATCATTTAGAATCAGCAATTTCTCTCTTTTTTTAAGATTTATTTATTTATTTGAGAGGGGGTGAAGAAGGAGAGGGAGTGAGAATCTCCAGTAAACTCCCTCCTGAGCTCAGACTTCAATGCAGGACTCAATCTCACGATCCTGAGATCATGAACCTGAGATCATGACCTGGTCTGAAATCAAGTGTCAGATACTTAACAGACTGAGCCACCCAGGGCCCTGGAATCAGCAATTTCTTTTCTTCGTCTTCTTCTTTTTTTTTTTTTTTTTTAAGATTTTATTTATTTATTTATTTGAGAGAGAGAAAGATATAGTGAGAGAGCATGAGCAGGGAGGAAAGGGAAAAACAGGTTCCCCACTGAGCAGGGAGCCTGACGTGGGGCTCAATCCCAAGACCCTGAGATCATGTCCTGTGCTAAAGGCAGATGCTTAACCAACAGAGCCACCCAGGTGCCCAGAAGCAACAATTTCTTAAGATTACATGTGATTAGTTACTGGGGCGCCTGGGTGGCTCAGTGGTTAAGCCTCTGTCTTCAGCTCAGGTCATGGTCCCGGAGTCTCGGGATGGAGCGCCACATCGGGCTGCCTGCTCGGCGGGAAGCCTGCTTCTCCCTCTCTCACTCCCGCTGCTTGTGTTCCCTCTCTGGCTGTGTTTCTCTCTGTCAAATAAATAAAATCTTAAAAAAAAAAAAGATTACATGTGGTTAGTTACTATGAGCCTTATGTAGATTTTAAAAGGAAACAATTTAAGACTGGTACATTGAAAGTGAAGTGCTTCAATATATCAAAACATTCACCTTCTGGGTAAAGAATGAGGGAAATAAGAATATACATGCAGAGATATAAATATAGATATTATTTTTGCATAAAGAAACACTGGAAGGACAAACCAGAAACCTCTCAGGTAGGGGTATAAGGAATGGGTTAGAAGAAATATGGATGGAAGTGAGACTTTTCTGAGTATATATTTTTACAGTTTTATTTGTGATCCATATAAATGTTTTAAATATTTTTTAAAAATGAGAGAATCAGAAAATTAAAAACAGACTGAAACAAGGGCACCTGGATGGTTTATTCTTTTAAGCTTCTGCCTTTGGCTCAGGTCATGATCCCGGGGTCCTGGGATTTAGGGCCCCATTGAGCAGGGATCCTGCTTCTCCCTCTGTCCCCTCCCCTGTTTGTGTTCTCCCTCTCTTTTGCTGTCATTTCCTCTCAACTAAATAAAAATAAAATCTTATTTAAAAAAAAAAAACAGACTGAAACAAATCAACCAAGCTATATGTCGAATTGGTAAGATAACCACATAGGGATACAAATTTTGGATGAATTTTTTAACACAATGCTCTATTTATATACCTTACTGCAATATATTCTAAGGGCAAAAGGAATTTTGAAGATATCATAAACTTCATCCTATTCCTTTGCAACTCAAAGTATGCAATTATAAACTTTTCAAGATGATTTTATGTGTATCACGGATAAAGCAAATAAATATTTTGATATTTTTAGGAACCAAGAGGTTTAGTTTAAGAAAAATGATGTACAAATATTGTATTATAGGAGTTTTAAAATGTAATAATGTTAAAATCTAAATTGATCTGTTCATCAAAGGACACAATCAACAGGTCAAAAGGTAACTCATAGAATGGCAGGAAATATTTATAAATTACATATCTGATAAGGGATTAATATCCAGAATATATGAAGAAATACAACTCAACAAAAATAAAGCAAAATAACCTTATTTTAAAATGGGCAAAGTCCTTAAATAGACATTTTTCTTTAAAAAAAAAAGATTTTATTTATTTGACAGAGAGAAACACAGCCAGAGAGGGAACACAAGCAGGGGGAGTGAGAGAGGGAGAAGCAGGCTTCCCGCCGAGCAGGGAGCCCGATGTGGGACCGCTTCCTGGTCTCCAGGATCATGACCTGAGCCGAAGGCAGTCACTTAACCAACTGAGCCACCCAGGTGCCCCAGACATTTTTCTAGAGGATATATATGGATGGCCATAAGCATGTGAAAAGAAGTTCAATATCACTAATCATTAGGGAAATGTAATCAGAATCACGTTGAGGTATCACCTTACACCCATTAGGATAGGTACTATTAAAAAAAAAAGAAAGAAAATAAGTGTTGGTGAAGATGTAAAGAAATTGGAGCCCTTACTTATACTCTTGGTAGATATGTAAAGTAGTGTAGCCAGTATGAAAAACAGCATGGTGATTCCTCCCAAAATTAAACATAGAATTATTCATATAATCCTTACTATCATAAAATTCCACTTCTGGGTATATACTCAAAGGAATCAAAAGCAGGGTTTTGAAGAGATGTGTGAACCCATGTTCACAGAGTATTATTCACAATAGTTGAGCCATTTAAATGTCCATCAACAGACGAATAGATAAACAAAATGTGGTGTATACATAAAATGGAATATTATTCAGCCTTAATTAAAAAGAAAGGAAATTTTGACACATGTTCAACATGGATGAACCTTGAAGACATTATGTTAAGCATACGAGGCACAAGAGTTGTAAACTCATAAGGCAGAAAATAGAATAGAAAAAAGAAATGATTGGTTTCAGCCCTGGGCAGAGAAACACAGGTTGAACCCAGACAATCTTAATGTGCTAAAAAGCAAGGAAGTTCTTACTTGGAATAACTAACAGGAACATGCCAAAAGGACATAGGAGCCAGTATGAAGAGCCTCCCACTGGACAGATCAAACAATTTGTTCATCAAACGGAATAACTGATAACAAACTATTAAATTTTTTAAAACTCCTTGAGTTCATAAAAACAAAAATTAGTATACTAATGACTTACTTTAAAATTTGATAATTAAAGGGGAAAATATTAGGTATTTACCCTACTTTTTATAAGGAACTATAGTTCATTTTTAGTGGATGAGGGGAAACTCTACCAAAAACGCAATTAATAAGTGTGGAAAAAATAATAGAAACAGAAAATTGCTATTTTGCTACCTCCAACAAATTGGTTGATTTAGGCAAAGATTACAAAGGGAATCTAAAACCACTAGGTAAAATATTCTGCGGGAACAAGACATTGGCACAGTGCCATGCGTTGCCCACAGATTACTTAACAATTGCAAAGGGAAACATCAAGAATTAGCCTGTCTATTTTGGATGCCTTAGTGAGGGATCATTCCCCAAAATGTATCAGCATTTTTGTGCTGGTCTCCCAAAATCCACAAGGCAAAGCAAAGAGGGCCAGGTGACATCTGCACATAGTAAACTGTATAACAATAAAAGACCCCTGAGCCTAGGGAATCCTAATTTTTAATATTAGACAGTAAGCATGCCTGCCCTTGGCTGCAAAGAGAGAAATATGTGTATCTTCCAAGGCTTCATGCTATTCAAACTTCCTTGAAAAGAGAGTTGGGGCCAGGGGTGAAGACAGGGGATGGGAGGGCTTGTGGGAGGATGCAATCACGGCCTTACTTACAAGTTGTGCAGAAAAGTGGGAGACCGTGGAGGGTTGTCTCCCCAAACATACTTAAAATGGAGAGATCTGGCCATTGACACCTTAATCAAGTGTTCAAAACTAGCATCATTAATAATAGAATACCTGTGCCTTCTGATGTGATGCAACACAAAATACACAAACCCCCATGAGTCTTCAATGGAATCTAATCACGTCTTTAGACATAACTTCCAAGTTACAAGAAATACAGGGAATAGAGGAACAAGTTACCACAGCCAAGAGGCAGTCAGAGAAATCTGCAAGGGAGAAGTCAAGTAACCCAATGTAAAAGGGCAATGTCATTTTTATTATTTTATTTTATTTTATTTTATTTTATTTTATTTTATTTTATTTATGTTTTGAGAGAGAGAGAATGTGTGCAAGTGGCGGACAGGGGCAAAGGGAGAGGGAGAGAGAAAATCTTAAGTAGGCTCCACACTGAGGGATCAAGACCCTGAGATCGTGACCTTAGCTGAAATGAAGAGTCAAACGCTCAATTGACTGAGCGAGCCAGGTGCCCCAGAGGCAAAGCCATTTTTAAAAAAGAGCATGTGGAGGGATAATCTAGTATAAAAGAAGACATAACCTAAAGCGATGTGTGAATCTTGACCGGATTCTGAATCAGAAATAGACATTTTAGGAACAAATGGAGAAAGCTGAATATGGACTGGATATTAGATAATTTTAGGGAACTGTTTTCTTTGGGGTGATAATATGGGTTTTGTAGCAGAAAGTCATTCTTGGAAGTTACATTTTGAAGGGGCATGCAACATAGTTTCAAATCGGCAACAGACACACACACACACACACACACACACACACACACAGAGATAAGAATGAACTATAGGAAATTGTTTCTATTCAACAAGTTTCTATTACAATTTCATATGGTTCAACCTAACAGATAAAACATGCATGGCGAATGTAAACAGTTGTTGAAGTCCAGTGGTGGATAGATGAGTGCTAATGTACATTCTTTCGACTCTTCTGATTTGAATTTTTACTAACAAAATTTTGGAAAAAAACCCCAACCAAATAAGAAAAAGATAACAATTTGAATGAAAGGTCACGAAGAAAATTTATTCCTGCCTTTGCCACTTAATGGCTGTATGACAGCAATAATGCTGAGAGAAGGTTCTTGGGAAGGGAAGTGAGGGGGCACCGGGAGAGGCTTTAGTCTGTCCATATCCCATGGTGCCCCACCCACACCACACCAGTAAGCACAATCCTAAGGGCAGCGCGCTTTCACACAAGCCTCCTAAGCGCCAGATTTTGACTTCTAAAGCCCGCCCCCGAAAGCTCTGTGACCTGGGCAGGGTATTTAATTTCCCCCAAGGACTTAATACTGAGTAGATCTGAAGAATGAAGAGGAAGGAGACATTAACGATGACTTCCAGATTTCTGGCCAGAGTGACACCTTGGGAAGAGGAAGGGGAAGCATCCATGGGGTTTGGGAGGAACTGCAGGCCAAGGGATGCCTTGAGGAAAAAGAGACTCTTCTCTTCAGAAGTGGCATAAGGGCTCAGAGTTACCTCGTTTTAACAAAATGGGAATTCTTTTTGTAGCCTGAGCTGATGAAGAGGAATGGGATGGCAATTCCATCTGTTTCTCAAGTCTTCTATCGTGAGCACATATGATGAGCAGTTCTGTGTTATAAAGCTCAGAAACACCAAAAACTGATACAAGGTTTTGTACATTTTGAGCTATATTTTTAATTGAGTAATTATAGGATTATGACCTAAATATTAAATTCTAAGTGCATGCATTTGAACTTATAAAATGCATTTATGTCAATCAATTAAGAATAATCAAGACTAATGCTGCTTGATGGGTTTTGGCAGCCATCAAGGGAACATCTGACAAGAGCAGTAATTCCACCCAGTGGGTCACCGGCAGCGGGGGTGGCATCCGGAGCCGGGGTGGGCAGTGAGAGACAAGTCCCACAGCTGGGCCAGGAGAAACAGGAGACAAGAGAGGACAGCTGGAGGTAGAAACCACCCAGTTTCCTCAAGGAAGGGAGAAAAAAAACAGACCAACCCACAGTCCAGGGTGGGGAGGGCAGAGGTCCAGCACCAACACCAGGAGCTACTTCTGCTAACCACAACCAGAAGATGGCTCCTGAATTAAATTGCCAGGCATTAACCATAAAGCCGGGCATTAAGCATCAACCAGGTTACCCCTGACCCTCACCACAACCCTGTAAGGTAGGGTTGTTATGCTGCGTTTTTGTTTCCTTAAAGTGGGGAGGGGAAAACGATGCAGGAGGATTTGATTTTACTTCCAGCCTTAGTCCTACTTTGTAAGCACAACCACTTTGACCTCCCTGGCTTTTCATTCTCAGTCTGATGCTCCCCAACCACGCAGATGGGACTGAGCCACTCTTCTCTGACATTACTTCCTGACTCTTGGCCATGACAGGAAAGACAACATACTCAACATCACCTCCCCACCACCACCACACACATGCACAATATTCACATCACTATTTTTAGTTTACTTTTGCGACTTTCATTTCCTTATATTTGCTTGTCCTTCTCTAAAATTGAGATAGCCCCTTGTGCTGTAGAGGAGGATTTTTGTGGGGGGTGATATTTGAGCTCTGGGGACTCCTACACCCCACCTCCACTTCCTTTTTTCAAAAAATTTATTTACTCCATACAACATGGGGCTTGAACTCACAACTCAGAACAATAGTCTCATGCTCTTTCAACCGGCACACACTCCCTCCACTTCTCCCTCCAAACTTTACATTAAGCTGGGCTCAGACTTAGATTTTCATGACTGAGAACATTTACATTCCATTCTGGAACCATATTGTCTTCTATAGGTTGTCCTTAGAGTAAAGTCAGAGTCAAATAGACAGTAAGCAATAAATGGCATTAACACAATTACATTTACGAAAACTTTTCTTCACAGCAGAGCCAAGAAGTATGATTCCTTGTCTGTACTCAGTGTCACAACCCTGTACTGCTCACTTGCTCAAAATCCTGCTTGGTTTTCTTATTTTTCTTTTCCTACTGCTTGCTTTTCAAGGACAATCTGTGCCATCTTGCCCTTCTATCTATTCCTTGGAAACCTCCAACTGTATGTTCTATGAAATTCCTTTCTTTCCTGCAGCCTTACTCTCATTCAAATAGGAAACACCACACAGCAGAAATTCTTGGTTACATCTGCTGTTTCCTGACCCCGTGTCTTCCTCCTGTTTCTTGGCTCTTTTACTAGACTACAGGTTCAAATAACTTCTCAAGAAAAGGTAGATGGCCAGCAGGCTTTCTGAGTCTTTGCATGTCTAACAAAGTCTGTTATTTTGTTCTCACAACTAATTTGACTGGATATAGGTTTCCCAAGTTGAAAATCATTCTTCTCCTGGATGTTGAGGTGGTTACACCACTGTTTATAGTAGAGCGACTAGAAAATCTATTGCCAGTAGGATTCCTCCTAGAATTAATTAATTAATTTTGTAGGGCTTCTATTTGACTCTTCCTATCTTCTGTGAATTGTATATTTCCTCTGGGGTTGGTTTTTCTCTCTTCATCTTGTTTTCATCATACTGTAGGCTTTCCTCAAACATTTGGTGATTCTCAGTTGTCAGGCGGTTCTCAAGGATGAGACAGGAGCAAGGCTGTCCAGGGGATCTAAGCACACGTGTAGAGCTTGTTGAGTGGCAGGCTGCAACCTGGGGTGACTAGTAAAAACCTGGATTTGGTATCAAAGTATCAAGGTAATGCTGGTCTCATAAAATGAGAATAGACGCATTCCCGCCTCTTCAATTTTTTGGAAAATTTTGAGGATAGCTATTAAATCTTTTTTGAATATTTGGTAGTATTCATCAGTGAAGCTATCTAGTCCTGAGCTTTTGGTTGTTGGGAGGTTTTCGATCACTGGTTCAGTCTCCTTATAGTAATTAGTCTATTCAGATTTTCTATTTCTTCATGATTAGATCTTGAAAGATTCTATGTTTCTAGGAATTTATTCATTTCTTCTAAGTTGTCCAGTTTGCTGACATATAATTGTTCAAGCAGTCTTGCATGATCTGTTGTATATCTGTGGTATCAATTGTAACTTCTCTTTCATTTCTGATTTATTTGAGCCGTCTATCTTTTTTTCTTTTTTAGTTTAGTTAAAGGTTTGCATTTTTGTTTCTCCTTTTAAAGAAGCAGCTCTTAATTTTATCAATCTCTTCTATTACATTTTTAGTCTCTATTTCATTTATTTTTGTTCTGATCTTTATTATTTTCGTACTTCTGCTAACTCTGGGCTTTGTTTTCTCTTTCTTCTCTAGTTCCTGTATGTGTAAGTTTAGGTTATTTGAGACTTTTTTCTTGTGTCTTGAGGTAAGGTCTGTATCTCTATGAACTTCCCTCTTAGAATTGCTTTTTCTGCAAAGATTTTGGGGGACTTTGTTTCCATTTTCATTTGCCTTTTTGTATTTTTTTATCTCTCCTTTGACTACTTTATTGATTCATTGGTTGTTAATCAGCGTGGTATTTAACCTTCACATCTTTGTAATTTCCCCAGTTTTCTTCTTGTAATTAATTAAATTTCATGTTATTGTGGTCAAAAAACATGTTTGATATAATTTCAGTCTTATGTTTATTGAAACTTGTTTTAGGCAAGTCTTATCTATCCTGGAGAATGCCCCATGTGATAGTACTCTTGAGATGAATGTATATTCTGGTGCTTTTTTTTTTTTTAAGATTTTATTTATTTATCTGACAGAGAGAAACACAGCCAGAGAGGGAACACAAGCAGAGGGAGTAAGAGAGGGAGAAGCAGGCTTCCCGCTGAGCAGGGAGCCCGATGTGGAGCTGGATCCCGGGTCTCCCGGATCATGACCTGAGCCGAAGGCAGTCGCTTAACCAACTGAGCCACCCAGGCGCCCCTATTCTGGTGCTTTCTGATGAAATATTCTATCTATATCTATTAAGTCAAAGTGGTCCAATGGGTCATTTAAGGCTGAAATTTCCTTATTGATTTCCAGTCTGAATGATATATGCATTGATGTAAGTGGGATTTTAAAGTCCCTTATAATTATTGTATTACTGCCAATTTCTCCTTTTAGGTTTGTTGATAAACTTGCTTTATTTATTTAGGTGCTTCTATGTTGGGTACGTAGATATTCACAAATACTATGTCCTCATTGGAGTGAAACCTTTAGCTATGTAATGTCCTTCTTTGTCTTTTATTACAGTCTTTGTTTCAAATTTTACTTTGTCTGTTATTAGTGTAGCTATTCCAGCTTTCTTTTTAATTTCCATTTGCATGAAAAGTCTTTTTGCGACCTTTCCCTTTTAGTCTGTATATGTTCTGAGATCTGAATGGATCTCTTCAGGAGACATATAGTTGAGTTTTGTTTTGTTTATCCACTTAGCCATTCCATGTCTTTTGATTGGAGAATTTAGTCCATGTATTTGAAGTGATTATTAATAGGTATGTACTTATTGCCATTACTAATTGTTTTCTACCTGTTTTTGTCATTCCTCTCTGTTTCTCTCTTTTGTTCTCTTCCTTTGTGAGATGATGAATTTCTTCAATTATGTTTTGACTCATTTTTCATTACCTTCTGAATGTATGCAGTAGGTTTTTGCTTTATGGTTACCATGAAGATCACCTAAAACAGTCTCTGTATATATCATTCTATTTCAAGTTGGCAGTAACTTAAATTTGAACACATTCTGAGAACTCTACGTTTTCACTCCTCCTATTTTATGTTTTTGATGTCATATTTTACAACTTTTTGTTTTGCATATCCCTTAACTAATTATTGTAGTTATAGTTAATTTTACTGCTTTTGTCTTTTAATTTTTACATTGACCTTAAAAGTGGTTAGTCCATTAACCTTACTATATTTTTGCCTTAACTAGTGAGATTTTTCCTTGCATGTATTTTCTCATTACTAGAGAGTGCATTTTCTTTTCTGCTAAAGAAGACCCTTTAACATTTTTTGTAATATCAGTCTAGTGGTGAGGAAGTTTTGCTTTTACTTGTCTAGAAAACTCTTTATTTCATATTCAGTTCCAAACAGTAACCTTGCCTGGTAAAGTATTCTTGGTCATACATTTTTTTCTTCCTTTTAGCACTTTGATTGTATTGTGACACTCTATTCTGGCCTGAAAAGCTTCTGATGAAACATCAGCTGGTTATCTTAAAGGGGTTCTCTTATACACAGTAAACTGTCATTCTCTTGATATTTAAAAAACTATTTAACTTCTGACATTTTAATTATAATGTGTCTTGGTGTGGATCTCTTTGGGTTCATCTTGTTTGGAATTTTGTACTGCCTGGACATGGAGGGTCTGTTTCCTTCCACAAGTTAGGAAATGGTTCAGCCATTATTTCTACAAGTAAATTTCTGCTCTTGTCCCACTCTTCTCTCTCTGAGATCCTATATTGTATATGTTATTCAGCTTAATGTTGTCCCACAGTTCTTTTAAGTGATATTCTCTTTTAAAAATTCTTTTTTCTTTTTGTTGTTCTGTTTGGGTGAGTTTTGCTGACATGTCTTCTAGTTACTGAAATGTTCTACCTAATTAGTCTGTTAAACCCCTCCAGGGCATTTTTCAGTTCAGTTATTATACTCTTTGGCTCTATGAATTGTCTGGTGTATTCCTTTAAAATATCAAATATAATTAACTTACAGTGTTATATTACTTTCAGGTGTACAATGTGATGATTCAACAGTTCTATATATTGCTCAACGTTCTTCAGGATAAATGTATTCTTAATCCCCTTTATTATTTCACCAATTTATCCACCCACTTCTTTGGCAACCACCAGTTTGTTCTCTGTGTTTAAAGTCTGATTTTTTTTTTGTTTATCTCTATTTGTTCATTTGTCTTTTCAAGTTCCACATGTGAGTGAAATCATATGGTATTTGCCTTTCTCTGACTGACCCATTTCACTTAGCATTATATTCTCCAGGTTCATCCATATTGTTGCAAATGGAAAGATTTCATTTTTTTAATGGCTGAATAATATTCCATGGTATATATCTACCACCTATTCTTTATCCATTCCTCTACTTATGGATACTTCAGTTGCTTCCATATCTTGGATATTATAAATAATGTTACAATAAACATTGGGACGTATATATCTTTTCAAATTAGTGTCTGTGTTTTCTTTGGGTAAATACCCCATTATGGAATAACTGGATCATATGCTAATTCTATTTTTAATTTTTTAGGGACCAGACTGTTTTCCACAGAGGCTTCACCAATTTGCATTATGACTAAGAGAGCCTGAGGGTTTCTTTTTCTCCACATCCTCACCAACACTTATTTCTTGTCTTCTTGACTTCAGACATTCTGATAGGTGTAAAGTGATATCCCATTGTGGTTTCTATTTGCATTTCCCTCATGATTAGTGATAATGGGCAACTTTTCACATGCCTGTTGACAATCTGTATGTCTTCTTTGAAAAATGTCTCCTCCAGTCCTTTGTCAATTTTTAATTGGATTATTGAGAGGGGTTAGTGTTTATTTGTATAAGTTCTTTATACAGTTTGGATATTAACCCCTTATCAGATATCATTTGCAAATATCTTCTCCCATTCAATCAGTTGCTTTTTTGTTTAGTTGATGGTTCCTTCACTGGACAAATTTTTTGTTTTCGTATACTCCTAATAGTTTAATGTTGCTTTTGCTTCCCTTGCCAGAGGAGATGTATCTAGGAAAATGTTTCTCCAGCTAATGTCAAAGAAATTACCACCTATGTTGTCTTCTAGGAATTTTATGGTTTCAGGTCTCACATTAAGTTTTTAGTCTGTTTTAATTTTGTGTATAAGGAAGAAGAAAGTGGTCCACTTCTATTCTTTTGTATGTAGCTGTCCAGTTTTTCCATTAACATTTGTTGAAAAGACTGTCTTTTTCCCATTGGATATTCATGTTTCCTTTATTGTTGATTAAGTGACCATACAAGTGTAAGTTTATTTTTTTAATTCTTTACTTTGTTGCATTGATCTGTATGTCCACTTTTGTGCCTGTACCATATTTTCATTCCTACAGCTTTGTAGTATATCTTGAAATCTGGGATTGTGATAACTCCAGCATGATTCTTCTTTCTCAAGATTGTTTTGGCTATTCGGAGTCTTTTATGGTTCCATACAAATTTTAGGATTATTTGCTCTAGTTCAGTGAGAAATGCTGTTGGTATTTTTTTTTCTTGCAGCTCACCATTTAGTTGAATCTCGTTTAATTTTTTGCAGCAATGTTTTGTAACTTCTCAGATAACAATCCTATACTTCATTTGCTGAATTTATCCTTTATGTATATTTTCACATATATTTATATTTTAATATATAGTATACATGCATATATTGATTTTTTTTCTCCCTATGTGTCTTTCTCAGTTGTTTTTTTTTTCTTACTTAAATTTTTTTTCCAGTGTTCTAAGATTCATTCCCCATTCCCGACACCCAGTGCTCCATGCAATAGGTGCCCTCAGTACCCACCACCAGGCTCTCCCATCTCCCACCCCGTCCCTCCAAGTCCCTCAGTGTGTTTCTGTGTCCAAAGTCTCTGTTGTTTCGTTTCTCTCCCTGGATTACCCTACTTCCCATTTACTTTCCTTCTCCTACTGTCTTCTATATTACC
The DNA here is from genome assembly GCA_004023965.1 of Spilogale gracilis. Lineage (NCBI taxonomy): Eukaryota > Metazoa > Chordata > Mammalia > Carnivora > Mephitidae > Spilogale > Spilogale gracilis. Next base: position 12,856 of record PITA01032762.1, read on the forward strand.
CCTTATGCACCGCAAGTAAGTGAAACCATGTGATACTTGACTTTCTCTACTTGGCTTATTTCACTCAGCATAATCTCTTCCAGTCCAGTACATATTGCTACAAAAGTTGGATATTCATCCTTTCTGATAGAGGTATAGTATTCCAGTGTATATATGTACCACATCTTCTTTATCCATTCATCTGTTGATGGGCACCTTGGCTCTTTCCATAGTTTGGCGATTGTGGCCATTGCTGCAATGAACATTGGTGTACATATGGCCCTTCTTTTCACTACATCTGTATCTTTGGGGTAAATGCCCAGTAGTGCAATTGCAGGGTCATAGGGTAGCTCTATTTTTAATTTTTTAAGGAATCTCCACACTGTTTTCCAAAGTGGCTGCACCAGTTTACATTCCCACCAACAGTGTAAGAGGGTTCCCTTTTCTCCGCAGCCTCTCCAAAACTTGTTGTTTGCTGACTTGTTAATTTTGGCCATTCTGACTGGTGTAAGGTGGTATCTCAATGTGGTTTTTATTGAATTTCCCTGATAGCTAGTGACGCTGAACATTTTTTCATGTGTCTGTTAGCCATTTGTATATCTTCTATGGAGAAGTGCCTCTTCATGTCTCTTGCCCATTTTTTGATGTGTTCATCTTCTTTTTGGATGTTGAGTTTGAGTAGTTCTTTATAGATCTTGGATACCAGCCCTTTGTCTGTAGTGTCATTTGCAAAT
>PITA01032763.1:0-13561 GCA_004023965.1 Spilogale gracilis
TACTTTTAAAGCTTCCACTTTAAGCTTAAAAATACATTCTCATGGTTTTTCTTCTTTCATTTTTTAGCCCCCTTCTTATCACAACATGATACCCAATACAACACCCCATAACATTTTTTTTCTTTTTTACCCTGAAATTTTTTCAAACACACTCCTGTATTTTCTGCTTTTGTTGTTGCCTCTTGTTTCTCTGTTTTTCCCTTTCTTCTCTCCTCTTTCCTTTATTCTCTCTTTTACGTGTACATGTAGATACAAGCTTCAAGTCAATCCCACATCCCTATTCAATACTACCCCTATATACAACCAGTTCTAATCCCCCTATATCTTTTGAAAGTGGGCTCCTCCAACAATAACAACAAGACAAACTCGGGAGCATCTGAAACGTATTCCTTGCCCACAAGGAGTATCTGCCCTCACCTTCCCACTCTAGTTTGTCAGTGTGTCTGTGTAATTGTCTTTGCTTTTATATTATATAAATACTGGTCTTGGGGGTCATATAGGTTGGGCTTCGCTTTTTGATCTCTTCATTTACCCTTCACAACCCTTTTCTTTACCCTGTAACAGTTTTGTACCATATAAATCCTATCACCGGGCCCCGCTCTGGCAGGGGTGTCTTTTCTTGCTTCCTCTCTTCCGTTTTCTTTTTTCTTTCTCCTCCCTTTTCAGTGGTGAACTCTGGTTGCTCCAAAACCTTCCAATGACCAATCCACCTAGATAGTGGCTGATATATCTAGCCATACACCCCCTCAACCACTCCTCGCCACAATGACTCGGAGAAGGAACACCCAACAGAAGAGAACCCTGAGACTGCAACCTCCATCACAGAATTACTGGAAATGAACATAAACAATATGACAGATATGGAATTCAGGAGAGCAATAGACCAAGCAATAGTCAATTTAGAAAAGAACATTAGTCTCAAAGTGGAAGCCATAGTAACAGAAGTGAAAGCTGAGGTTAGAAAGGGTTTAGATGAGATGCAATCTAATTTAAATATGCTAACAGCCAGAATAAGTGAAGCTGAAGATCGTATCAGTGATTTAGAAGACGCACGGAATAGGAAGGAGGAGCAAGAGAAGTCTTGGAGCAAACAACTAAAATCCCAAGAAAACAGAAAAAGGGAAATGAATGATGCCATGAAACGCTCCAATATCAGAATTATTGGAATCTCTGAAGGAATTGAGAGAGAGAGAAGCCTAGAAAATATTGTTGAACTATATTTGAATTGTTGAAATATGGATGAAAATTTCCCAAAGCTGAGGAATGAAACAAATGTTCATGTCCTAGAAGTAGAGAGGACACCCCCCAAGATCAATGAGGCCAGAAAACTTCCAGACACATAATAGTAAAATTCTTGAACCATAAAATCAAAGAATATGTCTTAAGGGAAGCTAGGAGAAAGTGATCCCTTACCTATAGAGGGAAGACCATCAGAATAATGACAGACCTTTCCACAGAAACCTGGCAAGCCAGAAAGGGCTGGCAAGACATATTCAGGAAGTTACATGACAAAAGTATGCAACCAAGGATAATGTATCCAGCAAGGTTGACTTTCAAAATGGAAGGAGAAATAAAGAGCTTCCAAGACTGCCAAGGTCTAAATGATTATGCAACCACCAAGCCAGCACTACAAGAAATACTAAGAGGGGTTCTCTAGAGGAGAAACGAACCTAAGAGTGACACAAAACAGAAATATACAGAGGTAACTTACAGAAACATGAACTCCATAGGCAACATGATATCAATACAAACATATCTATCAATAATCACCCTCAATGTGAACGACCTAAATGCTCCAATAAAAAGACACAGGGTTGCAGACTGGATAAAACGACAGGGCTTATCCATATGCTGTCTACAAGAGACTCATCTTGAATCGAGAGACACTTCCAGATTGAAAGTGAGGGGATGGAAGACCATCTTTCATGCCAATGGACCCCAAAAGAGATGGCGGCGTAGCGATTCTCATATCAGACAAATTGGATTTTAGTCTAAAGACTGTAGTCAAAGACACAGAAGGACACTACATCATTCTTAAAGGGTCTATAAAGAAGATCTAACAATTGTAAATATTTATGTCCCTAACATGGGAGCAGCCAACTACATAAGCCAACTGTTAAACAAAATAAAGAATCATATTGATGCAAATACACTAATTGTAGGAGATCTTAACACACCACTCTCAGCAATGGACAGATCATCTAAACAGAAAATCAGCAAAGAATCAAGAGCCTTGAATGACACATTGGACCAACTGGATCTCATAGATATATTCAGAACATTTCACCCTAAAATAGCAGAATACTCCTTCTCGATTGCACATGGAACTTTCTCCAGAATAGACCACATACTAGGTCACAAATCAGGGCTCAACCGATACCAGAAGATTGAAATTATTCCCTGCATATTCTCTGACCACAATGCCGTGAACCTGGAACTCAATCACCATAAAAAGTTCAGGAGAAAATAAAACACTTGGAAGCTAAATACGAGCCTACTCAGGAATATGTGGATCAACCAAGAAATCAACTGAGATTTTCAATCTTGTTTTAGTTAAATTAGTGAAAAATCCTAAGACATGAGCAAAGGAGGCAATGTACTATTTTTGCCGTTACTGATTCCTGCAGAATTTATGTGGCCAAGAATGGAAGTTTGGATGAAAACTTCAAGTGCCCATTAAGCTTGGAAACCTCAAAGAGTTGAGGTTTTAGAGAGCTCCTTCCAACATGCAACCACGTTAAGAAAGAAAAGCCAAGAACTGTACCAGACAGCTCTACTGAAGCCTGCTATATCTTATAGGACATGAATATGAATATGATATCCTAACAATTAATAATTAAGATAATATTATTTGTTACCTTTCAGGGGCTGCTCTACTTGATTTAGAATTTGACTCTTTCATTTCTCAGATCAAGCCTATGAGGTACTGATATTATCCTCATTCTCAGAAAAGAAAACTAATACTCTTAGAGGTTAAGTAAAATGACACAATTCCAGAAACTACAAGAAGACTCTTTACTACTGTGACATGGAATGTTGCCCAGCAAGACTAGATACATAATTTGTGAATAGGGTATTATACTTTGTAGCAGGCACACTTCTCTGGCCATAACTCTAGGATGCTTCTGACTTCCACCATGCTGATTATGTCTAAGTTCCTCCAAACTGCCATCAGTACATAAATAAAATTTTCTTCTAGGCCAGAAATCTGAAAAAAACAATCCTAAAAGGCCACTCACTAAACCATAAAGGGGAAAAGGAAGCAAGAGAGGATTGCCCTTGTTCTCTGTGATCTTGGCACCACGTGTTTCTTATTTTTGCCTCAGTTTTGACCAGATAGTGCTGGATTGAATAGATAAGGGGTATATTTTTGTTCTTTGATTTATTTTTTAAACCAACTATAGTATACATTGAGTCATAGGTTTAATTTCCTTGTAACTGGAATAATCAACCCAATTAGTGGTAATAATAATGACCGTGGTGATAACAATAATAGCAACTGGTCTAAGCCCTTAAAGTGTATGACCTTATTCAATCACAGTCATCCTAGGTATGATCTAGCATTACCTATTTTATAATCAAGATTTTGAGGTGTTAAGAGCATTAGCAAATAACTTAAGCTCACACAGTTAGAGGAGATATGATCTGTAATCTGTTTCCTCCCAGTTTGTGAGACTATGTGTTTCAATTACTTTAGTGATTTAAAAGAACTGGTATTTGTTAACAATTCATGCCTAAAGTTTTTAGACCAATGAATATTTTGAGTAGTCATTATTCATAAAACTCAAATTATCTTCTATATAAAGTAGTCATTTTGAACAGCACATATTTAAACTTAAGGACTCTTTGAAAGGATGTAAATATTAATTTTAAAAAAGATTACAAATAAAATCATGAAGGAAAGAAGAGTGATTACAACCGACACCACAGAAATACAATTATAAGAGAATATTTTGAAAAATTATATGTCAACAAATTGAGCAATCTGTAAGAAATGGATAAATTCCTAGAAACATATAAGCTACCAAAACTACAACGGGAGGAAATAGAAAATTTGAACAGACCTATAACCAGCAAAGAAATTGAAAGAATAATCAAACTCTCCCAATAAACAAAAGTCTCCAGGTCCAGATAGCTTCCCAGGGGAATTCTACCAACCGTTTAAAGAAGATTTAATACATATTCTTCTCAAACTATTAAAAAAAGAGAAAGAAATGGAAGGAAAACTTTCAAACTCATTCTATAAGGCCAGCATTACCTAGATTCTAAAACCAAAGACCTCGCTAAAAAGGAGAGTTACAGGACAATATCCCTTATAAACATGGATGCAAAAATTCTCAACAAGATACTAGCAAATCTAATCCAACAGTACATCAAAACAATTATTCACCACACTCAAGTACGATTTATTCCTGGACTGATTGGGTGATTGAATATTTGTAAATCAATCAATGTGAAACACCACATTAATAAAAGGATAAGAGCCACATGATCCTCTCAATATCTTTTTTTTTTTACTTTAAACTTATTTTATTTTTTTTAGTGTTCCAAGATTCATTGCCCATGCCTCATACCCAGGGCTCCAAGCAATAGGTGCCCTCAGTACCCACCACCAGGCTCTCCCATTCCCCTACCCCTCCCTCCAAGTCCCTCAGTTTGTTTCTGTGTCCGAAGTCTCTCATGTTTCATTTATCTCCCGGAATTTCCTTTCCTTCTCCCACTGTCCTCTATATTATCCCTTATGCACCACAAGTAAGTGAAACCATGTGATACTTGACTTTTTCTATTTGGCTTATTTCATTCAGCATAATCTCTTCCAATCCAGTCCATGTTGCTACAAAAGTTGGATATTCATCCAATAAATGCAGCAAAAGCATTTGACAACACACAGCATCCATTCTTGATAAGAACCCTGAACCAAGTAGGGATAGAGGAAACATATCGCAACATCATAAAGGCTATATATCAAAAGACCCACAGCTAATATTAAACTCATTGGGGAAAAACAGAGCTCTTACTCTAAATTCAGGAATAAGACAGACAGGTGTGCTCTCACCACTGCTATTTAACATAGTACTAGAAGTCCTAGTCTCAGCAATCAGACTACAAAAAAATAAAAGCCATCTAAATTGGCAAGGAAGAAATCAAACTTTCACTATTCACAGATGATAAGATACTCTATGTAGAAAATCCAAAAGACTTCACCAAAATATTGCTAGAACTGATCAATGAATTATTTTTTTAATATCTTATTTATTTATTTGACAGAGAAAGAGATCACAAGTAGGCAGAGAGGCAGGCAGAGAGAGGAGGGAGCAGCCTCCCCCACTGAGCAGAGAGCGCAATGCAGGCCTTGATCCCAGGACCCTGAGATCATGACCTGAGCCAAAGGCAGAGGTTTTAACCCATTGAGCCACCGAGGCACCCTGATCAATGAATTCTTGTCTGCATCTTTCTTATATCAGAATATCTCCCTTGAAACAGGGCACAAGCAAGACCAACGTCTCACATTTTCTTGGCAAAGTGATTTTATTCATTCTGTCTTTCTTTCCTTGAACACACCAGATATTCAAGTATTTATTCAGCATGTAATACACTCAATGTTCTGAATGCTAGAAATGCATCAATAAACAATCCAGTAATATTTCTGAGCACATAGAATTTATTTTCTACTGGGTAGAGAGAAACAATAAACAAAAACAAACAAGGAAAACTCAGCAGTGATAAGTGCTATGATTTTTGAAGGAGTCAACATAAATAAGACCAATTATCACTAACACCAGCTCCAAACATGCTCTCTCTGCATTTGAGTTCCCAAGCCACTTTGCTGGGTTCATAACTGGTCAAAGCATATTTCTATTGCATTCATATTGCTTGGAACAACCTCCACAAAAACATTAACTGTTGATCACACTGTGATGTCACTAGCCCTTTTATTCCAACTAAACCCTTATCCCCTGTTCCACAAATCCCTAGGAGATGAGGGCTAGAGCCTTTCTCTGTCATGAAGGCCCTGAATCACTTAAATCATTCCCCAGCTTACAACTAATGATCTTCAGCATTGTACCTCATTTCAATGAATTAAGTACTTGGGAATATTTTTTTGCATATATAATTTCTATCTCCTTATAATAGATTACTGAGAAGGATTACATTATCTTTGGGGTGCTGGTGTCCTCTGATGTCTGCACTTCAAGGCTTGCCTTCCATTCCCTTTTCCCAAAAGACAAATTCGGCCTATGACATAATGTGTCAAGAGCTAGCTAATCTGTATTTGTCACCAGGTTGTTTTCTGGTATTTCTATAATGACCTCAGTTTCCCTTGGCTTTCTTTTCTCATTCATTGGTCCACAACTTCCTCTTTCCCTACACATCCTAAAAGTAGTCCCAAGATTTGGAAGAAGTATGAAATAGCAGCTGTGCTTGAACTAATATTCTTTTCAACAATTACTTATTCAGGATTCACTTTAGTAAAGATTGTGCTATGTATTTTCCCTTTTTCTATTACCACCTTAGATGTTAGAATAATCAATGTTAACATTAGAACAGCACCTTTCCACCTTTCCCTCACTATACAGTAAGTGATGTGACATCTGCCCTGATCCATTCTGTGATTCACAACCGAAAGCATCTGGACTTGAGAATGTCAGCTTTCCAAGGCCTTCTGTTTGCCTCCTTCTCTTTTACAGAATATTGAGAATGTGCCACAGCCAGGTGTCCAACGTCTTTTCCTCACCTAGTGGGGCAGCATCCCCTGGGAAAACCCCTTTTTTTTTTCTTTTTCTTTTTTTGTTTTTTTTTTTTTTCCTCCCCTTATGGTTTATACAATGGGCTAATTCACATTTCTCTCTTTTTGGACCCTTGACCCAAGGTGCATATCCAAAACAAATACATAATCCAAGTTTCTTTCTAAAGGTGTTTGATATTTCTTTTTCTAGTACAACAGTTAGTCTTTTGCAATTAAAACCTGAGGTAGAAATAAAATCATTTCGCATGCACTTACTTTTCTGATATCCACATAGACAATACAATACGGTTATTTTCATTTTCAGAAATAAGCATTTTCAGAACTCTTGTTATATTCTATTTATATTATTTTTCCTTTTAAAGATTTTAATAAGCCCTTAATATAATCCCAAAAAATTGTAAATGACTTAAAGTATATCTCAAATTTGGCTCTTATCATAGTTTCACTGTACCTTACAAACCTACATTGACCTCTGGGAGGCCACACTCACTTCCATCTACCAAAGTCACTGCCATTCTTGCAATCAACAATTCCCTCTAATTTTCAGGCTAGAAGTAGATTTTAGTGCAAAAATGCTGTCATAAAGAAAAATTATCATAACAAAGAATCTTTCTCTTGCTTGTTCAGTTACATCATTTATAGGTACTAACATATTCTGGTCATTCTACTCCACATTAGAAAGAGTGAAGAAGGGGCACCTGGGTGGCTCAGTCAGTCTCCAACAAGAGAATGTTGGACTCTTGGTTTCAGCTCAGATCATGATCTCATGGCCCATGGCACTGAGTTCATGATCGGCTCCCAACTCAGCGTGGAGTCTGCTTGAAGATTCTCTCCCTCTGCCTCTCCTCCATCCCCCTCTCAGATAAATAAATAAAGCTTCTTAAAAAAAGAGTAAAGGGAAAAAACTGAATATTGAAGGCACAAGACACACTATCCAGGAGCCAAAATCAAGCAGCAAATATAAATAAATGAAAAAATGAAGCTAATAGGCAAGTATAAACTATATCACAATAACTTGGATATGCATACATATAATTTTGTTGTTCTGAGATGAACGAGGTCTGAACAAAAAATCTTATTTTCTGAATAAGCATGAACTTGGTCTTGGTAATATGATCACTACCACTTCAAATTTAATCTTTCTCACATTAATTTAGTTTTTTGGGACAAATACTTAGTCTTTCAGAATTTTTCCTGATGCCCCTTTTCCTTGCCTTCTCCCCTGGGGGCGCTTGGATACATAGGGCAGTGCAGTAGTTTACATATCATAATGTCAATTTGGGATCAAGCCTCAATTCTATATAAAGTACTTTAGACTCCCTGCTTTCCATTTAAGTAGCTCACTCTGCTTGGCCTATGACATATGCAGGCATTTGCTATTGTCAGTATCTATGAATAACAAAAGACCTCTAGACAGAAGATCTCTTTACCCTTCAACATTTTCATAAAATTCCTAAATCCCTTCCAGTCTAATAACTTCTCAGCATTCTTGGCACTCATTGGACCTTTTGTATGTTCTCTGTACCACGTCACATTATGGGGATAGAGAGGGATGGAGGGTGGCAGAGGCACTATCTATTAAAATGGCAGTTTCATGCCCTTTCCTAAAATCTGTTCCATTTAGAAGATTCCTTGTTATCATAGGCACTCTTCCAATTACCTTGGTCACAGACTTCTTAGTGGGTAAAAAGGCAGAAACCACGTCTGTTTTGAAAGTCCCAAAACTATCTACGAATCCTTATTCTCAGGGCTCCTGGGTGGCTCTGTCATTAAGCATCTGCCTTCAGCTCAAGTCAAGATCCCAGGGTCCTGGAATTGAGTCCCACATGGAGCTCTGCATCAGACTCCTTGCTCAGCAGGAAACCTGCTTCTCCCTCTCCCCCTGCCTGCTGCTCCCCCTGCTTGTGCTCTCTCTCGGTCAAATAAATAAATAAAATCTTTAAAAAGAGAAAAAAAAGAAAGAAAGAAAGACTCTTTCATCTCAGCCCTCCAATTTTTCAGTTCACATGTGATGAACAGGGAGTAGGATTTCTGGCCTTCTGACCTCAAAAACTCTTCAACCTGCTCTCCTGGCACAGGCAAGATTTTGACTGTGTTTTGGAGGGTAGAGATGGAAACCGACTTTAAGTTATACCTCACATCTAACTGTAAGTATAATTAGCACTAATAAACTCTGCTCTAGACATTCATGCTCTGACTGGATATTTTACCCCACGATCTTTGAGATTTCAAAGTAGAACTATTTTCTATTACAGTGAGTTGAGGTTAATTTCAAATCAATACTCTCCCTTTTGAGTTTTAAAAACCATAGCAAATTCAAACTGACTTCTATTTTTTAGGCTGTATCTGCCCTTTCTCTAAAGAAATAAAAGGCTTTGATCCAATGAGTAGAGAGGCTTGGGACAACATTAATCATTTTGGAAAAAAAATACCTTCAAAACTCTCTAAATTTGATTTAGCTATAATAACACTATATTGATGAGTATAATCTACCAATCTAGAAATAAAACTTCAATTTTATCAGTATTATCTATAATACTTCATACAAAAACCAACTCAATATGCCTGTTTGAAATGGACAAGTCAGTTATGCAAAAAAGACCAAAAACCAAGGAAAATACACATACATACACAAATGACTTAAATATCAGATTGATATGTAATCTGTAAATATAATAAAAATTATTTGTAAGTCCTGAAAGTGATATATCCACAGGATTGTAATTCACCTTTCAAATGCATAATCATGAGTTTATTGATTTAAACGTAGAAAAAACTAAAATCTAATAGATCATTCAGTCATTTACCAACAAGTAGATATTGAATACCTATGTCACAGAAGTTGTTACAGGCACTTTGTAAACATAGCTAAACATACAAAAATTTATTCTATCTTTAAATCATATTAGTTGTTTTTTTAATAATAAAATCCTAATAGCATATTTCTGTAAAATGTTTTAAACACTTTTGGTAAACAATTTTAAACTTGATTTTCTTATGTTGTGAGGACTTTTTTAAGGAGATCAAATTTTTTTTCCTCAATAAGAGCTTTGATATATTTAACAATTAGAGGTCCCATCTGCATGTGTTTCCAATAACTATATAAATTGGAGCAGATGTTTTAAAGTCCAAATACTAGTATAAAACTATTCAGAAATGTGAGTTATCCATCCATTCATCAGAATGGAGCAGCACTGAAATAATATCTAATTCAGGAAGAGACTGTAGCAGCCATAAGATTGCATCTTGGAGACCTCCAGCTACAGGGTGCCAGGGACTGCTCTGGAAGCTACCTCTGTACTTGACCAGAGGCCAAATCTCCTATGGGCTGCTCCCAGCTGATGACTGAGAACAACCGGTTCTTTCTTAGGAGTCAAGGGACTCCTCTCCATGCTAGCTTTGCCTAGAGGAATCTTCATGGTCTTGGCAAACAGAACTCGGTCTCTAAGTAGTCTAGGACTTTCTAGCCAAACTTCTTTTTCTTTCTTTTTTACTTGTAGTTAGACTTGCCTCATGAGTGGATAGCTATCCCGGCCTCTCTACTTCTTCCTTATTTCCTCTCATGGGTGTATCCATAATAAAATCTTGCACACTGAATCCTGTCTTGATTTTTTGCTTCTCTGAGGACCTGAACTAACAGAGCCTAAATGTTTCAACAGTTAAACCCAACCTATAAAGAAAGAGCTAAGTATACTGGGGGAGGGAGAAATTCGAGAACAAGCTTTAGAAGTCAAATTGTTTTCATCATCATGTTTACTAATTTCTTAAATGCATGTGATAGCATTTTTTCCAGGGTGGCATTGTATGACAAAGATTCAGATTGTATTTCAGTTTAAGAAACTATGCAAAAAATTAAACTGATCAACCACAAAAATTTAAACTCACAAAAAATACAACTCATGAAAAATTAAACTGGAGAGATGGTCTACTAAGAAGAAGGGTCCTGGGTATCCCTGCACATTTTTGCTAAGGTTGTCCTACTACAAGACTTCTCCTGATTCTGAGTAATTCCATAGTTAGTCAAAAGGCAACTAAATAGGTCAAGACTAAGAAAAATAAATGTTCTTCTCTTGTACAGAAGATTGGCTTGTTTGCTCCTTGCAAAAATGTTTATGCTAGCTCAAAAACATGGGTGAACTTGGAGGGCATTATGCTAAATGAAATAAACGAAGCACAGAAAGACAAATACTGCATTATCTCATTTACATGTGGAATCTAAAAAAATCAAACTCAAAGAAATGGGGAGTACAATGGTGGTTGACAGGGCCTGGTTGGTGGGGAAAATGAGAGATGTTGGTCAAAGAATACAAAGTTTCAGTTATGCAGGGTCAATAAATTCTGAAGATCTAATGTACAGCATGTTGACTATAGTTAATAATACTGTATTTCATACTTGAAATTTGCTAAGAGAATAGATTTCAAATGGCCTCATTACACACACACACACACATACACACACACACAGACATACTACTATGTGAGGTGATGTGTTTATTAACCTCATTGTAGTAATCATTTCAGTGTATACATATATCAAAATATTATATTGTACACGATAAATGCATATAATTTTTACTTGTCAATTATTTCTTGATAAAGCTGGAAAAATTACTCAGCTCCTGACCCTGAGTTCCTCTTCTATAAGTCAATCTGCTGCATGTGTAGGGTGTCATCTGTCATTCTGTGTAGCCCTATAGGAGTTGGGGGTCAGAAATCAAAGACAAATTTGCTCACAGTGGTCATTGCTTTTGCTGTGAATAATGATATCTTTTGTCTCTGCTTCAGGTGTCTCATGCCTTTGCTTACCAGCTACGCATTATGGCTAAGTTGTTACCTTACAAGTGAAGTAAAATTTCATACCCTCCTCAGCTGGTGACACTCACTCCTTCATTCTTGGCAAACCTGCTTTTCTATGTTCTCTTTTTAAGTGAATGAGAGTACTACTCATCCTACAAAGAAGACAATTTCTCAAATATCTAAGAACAATAATTGAAGTCTGTTGTAGTATATAAAGGAAATCAGATATTTTTTGCTCAATCAGAGCACACTATTTTAATTAACTCAATGTAACTGGATACTACTCACTAAGGACTCATCCTATATAGGATTTAATGAGACAATATTCATGTTCAAGTTATGGTTAGGAGAATAATAACCACACATTTAAAAGATTATACTGGCTTGAGTAGAACATCAGTTAATGAGCTGCCTTTTTCATTCCAATGGTTTCATTCCAATCTTGCAATTTGCTTTAATTAAGTATTTGGGACAAATTATAATTTAAAGGGTTTGCACAAAACCAATTTAACTGCCCAGCTCTTGAGTAAATTTTGTTTGAGCATACAATCCTAGATACGTGTCCATAAATTCCTATGCAATAACTTCACAAAACAAAGTGCATTATATAATTATACTCTTTACTGGCTTTTGGCCCACATTGTTTAAGCACCCAAGTGTCCAGATGTTTCCAGAAATGCTCAGAATACTGGAGATTACACACAAAAATGTCTGTGCCAAATGAAAAATTAATGTTTTTTCTGCTATCTAAGAAACATTTGTTAATGACTTCACAATAGAATTTAACTCTGGATTTGAATTGGAAATATCAGAAAAAAAACAAAATGGAAATATCAAGGATGTGGAATTTTATTTTTTTTAATTTTAATGTTTTTAAATCAGTTAGATAAACTTACAAAACTAAAGCTTCACAATTTGAAAAATATCACTTTATAAAGAATACAAATATAAGATGATATTGATGAATTATTACCCTTTTATATCACCATCATATTAAACACATCATGAACTAACAAAAGTCTCATGTATCCCGTATGTGCCACTCATACATTACTAATGATTTATTAGTAACATTCAGCTGTGCAATTTACATGACACTCATATTCTCTATTCAATTACTTCAGAACTCAACATTTATTAAAATAAAAGTGCCTGCCATATTTGCCTTCCTTCATTTATGGTCCTTTATATGTAAATATTTGATACCTAAAATATATCAGAGAATAAAAAGTATGAACATTGCCAAATGGTGTACTAAAATGCCTTTTTAGTGACTGTAATCTGTTAATGGATCACTGGCAAAGGCTCTATTACCATCAATACCAAAATTATTGTCAAACATAAAAATGTATCAGAAAATTTCTTTAACATAACATGACCAAAAATGTTAGCTAATTGTCTTAAAATTTTAGAAATGGAAATCATGAGTTTTGTAGCTAATACATACTGATTTTATTGACCATGCCTTATCTCATAAATAGTGCACTGGTTTTATTGAGATGAACTAATTCGTATCTGATTTCTGCTTTTCACTGTTTACATTCCTGATAGTGCTTTTTTGGTATGAGCTAATTTCATATTATATAAAATGTGAATATGAAGTTATAATTAAAATGTAGTAATGTCTAAATTGAAGAAGTAGTAGAAAAACAAAAAGGACTCTGAGGTTTGAAATTAGATAAATCTCAGAAGGCCTGGGTAGCTTAGTTAAGCGCCCAGCACTTGATTTCAGCTCAGGTCATGATCTCAGACTGATGAGATAGAGTCCCATATTGGGTCCAGTCCTACATATGAATCCTGCTCAAGAATCCCTCTCTCACATCAAAAAATGGGCAAGAGACATGAAGAGGCACTTCTCTGTAGAAGATATACAAACGGCCAACAGACACATGAAAAAATGTTCAGCGTCACTAGCTATCAGGGAAATTCAAATCAAAACCACTCTAAGATACCACCTTACACCAGTCAGAATGGCCAAAATTAACAAGACAGAAAACAACAAGTGTTGGAGAGGCT
>PITA01032764.1:0-13560 GCA_004023965.1 Spilogale gracilis
TAGATTCCCCATTGCTTTCAGAAGACCAAATTCCAGAGGCCTCTCCTGGGGATCCTACCTGAGACAAAAGTATGAGTCTATTATCAAAATTCAACCCCAATGCATTTCCTTACACAGGAGAAATAGTACATGAGTTTCATTGAAAACCAGGATGCATCATGATTTTATCTCAGATTCATCATGTTATTTAAAGAGATCCCACAGGGAAAATCTCCCTAAAGACCAGTTAAACAAGAGACAAATAACCAGTCAAGATATTCCTTGATAAGATCCTTAAAAATTAACTTTAATTGATGCCAAATATGAACAGATCATAAAATGACAGAAGCAAGTAAAATTGCATAGATGAAAACTATGCGCTTCAGTTAGGTTCTCAATTCATAACATTCAATGTCCTCTACCTGACATATCAAACAGGGCAGGGGAAATGCACAGCAGGTAGAAATGATACACATCCTTAACTCAAGGTGTAAGCAAGTGGCAAACTCAAGAAATAAAGTAGTGCTTTTTCAGCTTCAATGGTTTGTTGTCCTGATGGTGCACTTTAAGTCAATACTACTCGTTTGGTTTTTTTCTTTTTAACCTTGGTAATACCGTATCTTTATTGTTAGAGGTATGTCATATAAAAGTCCATGCTGTTGGCTTATGGATGCTGCCTAAACAGCTCCCAGACAGTGTGCTGAAGTGAAGAAAGGTGTTTCTGCAGGTTTTAGAGAGGAGACAACTTTTGACCTGGAATATTTTGCAAGGGGTCTTTTGTGTTTTGTTTTCTTTTCTTTCCTCACACCATTTCTTCTTCTTCTCTGGTTATGGTATAAAACTCTTCTATACTCTGTGAAGTCTCATGCCATAAAAAGTAAACTCCTAGGTAGCTCCTACCTAAAAATCACTGGGACTAGCACTAATCTCCTTAAAGCTAATAGTCCTGAGGTCAACAGGGCCTCACCCCTTAAGTACACATTGGACTTACCAAAAAAGCCCAACGTCATTTTGCCTGAGCAAAGAGACTGGCATTTGATCCCAAGACTTTCGAGACTTACACCTATACCCTGAATGAGTTCGCACAGTGACCCAAGGTAATGCAAGAGTTTTGGTGAACAACTCAGCTCCTGCCCACTTCTTTACAAAAATGATAAGTAATGTACATTCTTCTGAGGTTTACCTGAGTCATGCTAAACATGTTCGCATATACCCTGAAATTCCGTGATATAAATACGAATATTAATACACCGCATGGTGGCTGAGAGGCCACCTCCTGAGACAGCAATTCAGCTTGGGTTGTGTCTGGTTTAAAATTTTTCATTTGCTTATTTGTCTTCTTGAAATGAACAAAAACATCAAAAGCCTTCGTCTTTTCTTGACAAAACGGGACAGTAAAATGGCTGTTTGGCAGTTTATATTCCTTCTAACGATTCTATACTATGGATGGTTACTACCCACCAATTTTCACCTCTCCCAGGAACGAATTGTCTCCTGGAAGAAAATGGGGAACTGCCTTCAGCTGAGGTGCTCTTTCTCCTTTTTGTTCAAGACAATCTACCAAACAAGGAATTCAATTGTAAAACTGTTAAAAAGCATGTGTTTTGAGGTCTCCTATACAGTTAAGGAACTATTTTTACTCACTCTTCAGATGTTAAGTTGAAAAACCTGTAACTCTATGCAACATAAAGAAGGCCCTCTATGGACTAAACCAAATTTCTACTTAAAGAAATATGCTCACTTACCATTTACATGTTTGCCTCTTTGTTTTTTTAATTCTCAAGTGAGTCAAGATTATGGTATCACCCGTGCTTTGGTTCCACCACAGTGGAATCTATACCTGTTGTACAATTTCATTTTGGAGAAATGACTGTCCATCAGCCATAGTCCAAAATAATATGCCATTGGTTCATGATTGATTTGCTAGCTAACTCACTAACACAGTCCAAATGAACAGCTTTAACTAATCATCAGTACTCAGTTCTCCAGCGGGGAGCGAGGGAGGGCTGTGCACAGATGCGGAAGGGGAGATGCAAAACCAAAAAGCTTTCCTGGTTACAATCTGTCTTCTCTAAGTCTGAGGACAGAGGGAATTAATGTCTTTGGTCTCTCGAATTCAGATCACTTGAGGTGAATTAACCACTTCAGAGATGCTGGGATGGCTAACAGCCCTGATGGGACCCAACCCTTCCACTTGCCACCCTATTGAACTAGGGCCCGGAAACACGGGAAGAGCTGAGCTATGGCTATTAGCATGTCAGAAGTCTCTCCTTCTGGAGAAAAACAAGTATTCAGGACATGAGCCATTAAAGCTCAAGACCGAGGACGGGGATTCAAAGGTAAAAAGCCCACTAAATAAAAAGAAGTAAGTAAACAAAAAGATAGTCATTCCTTAATAGGCAGTTTTGTTAAGTGCACCTTCAGGTCTACAAAAACATTTCAGCACATTACAGTGCAAGGGTAAGAGCTTTGTCAAACTTCACATGCCTATGCTACACAGATAATCCCTGTACTCCATTCCTACTGACTTGATTGCAATGAGCTACAGATGGATAAGCAGCATTCAATTCCCCCCTACCATCCAACTTAATAACAACTCATCCCAGATCCCAGGCTGACAGGCTCACGCATGCAGCGCTTTTTCCTGGAACACATGCAGAAGAACCCCAGTCCAGTGAATCTATGAGAGATATACCAGATAGCCAAAGCCAGTCTTATCAGTCTTGGTCCCATTTTCTTATCCTCTGACCCATCCATCCCATAGTACTGAGTGGATTATTGCTGTTGACAGAGTGCAGCGTTTCAAGTTCTCTGTGTCCTAGACCTCAAAAGTCTAAATAAAAGATCAAGATAGCCCCAGAAATTTGGGGGCGGTTGGCTTTTTTTTCCCAACTGGAGACTTTTAAGCAGGTAGGAGAGGAATAGCCAGGATGAGTCAAGGTTCAAAAGAGAAGGAAACATCACAGGGGAGGGTTTAATGCCCTGTGGTCAGATGCTGTGCAATCCTTGGCCCCTTGTCTTCCATGATGTTACATCAGTCTTACAGATTTACCAAAGCCGCCCAGGAAAATAAAATATCCATGTTCTTTCTTTCAACTGAGTCAGCCAGCCTGGGTGTTATTCTAGCTTCTTGGTTTATTGCCTCACCGCTAGTTCTAGGATAAGGTGGGGGAAGGGATGGAAGTAACAGGGAAGATTTCCAGAAGAAGCAGGACAGGAATGTAAGGTGGGCAGCAGCAGGCAGCCACATGCTAAGTGCAGAATGAAGATTCCCCACCTTGGTGTCCTTAAAAAGGCTGTGAGTGCCTCTCCATTGGTGGACAGCTGCTGGGCCCCCAGAGGCCTATGTTATGTGACTCTCTTTCAGCTAGATTCGGGGTCCCCACCATTCTCTGGGCTGAGTGTCTAGGGCCGCAGAAGTTAGATGCTCAGCCTGTGAAGTGACTGCCGGGTGGGAAGATCATAGGAGCATCAAAAAAAATATCTGAAGGGAGTGGGCCAGGAGGGAAGGCCCAGGAAATGTTATGATGAATTCAGTCTTCCCACATCCACTCTGACGCCTGAAAAGATCAGACAATCAGAGATTTGCAGAGTGCTGTTGCTAATGGAGGAGAAATAAGGAGCTTTGCAAGGAACACTACACTGGACCTGAGCAAGCCTTCCATGTCCAGAGTGGCCCTTGACAGAAAACAAATGCCCCCAAACTTCATATTGGCTTCTGGTGGAGGAGAGGGAAAAAACAAGTTCCCGGTTCATGTCCAGTTCGAAGATGGGTCTCAGGTCCCAGTTTACATCCCAGATCAGGCTGCCAAAGGGACCAAGTCCAGTGGATGGCCAGAGAGACAGCACCCTCCTGGATCTCTCCTCTCCCAGGTTCAGGATGGTGTGGTCTTCTCACAGTGGTGAAGTGAGACAGGGAGGGTGGAAAAAGCAAAAGCAAAATATCTGTGCCTCAACCCTTCCTCCCTTTTGTTACATAACATCTCAGCTGTATTAATGGAGGCACTTTCTGCAGTTCATTGTGGGTACAGGATAAAGGCACTAAGCAACTATTAAATAAATTGGTTGAGTTTCTTCAGGGAGCCTCCAGGGGAGGGCTGAAGTCTCTACAGACTTCAAATCATGACTGCAAAAAGAAATCAGCTCTGCTTTGGATGCATACAAGAGATAAACATGTTCATTTACATCCTAAGAATGCACCAAAAAACATGCAGTATTGCACCTTTTTTGTTTGTTTGCTTGTTTGTTTTGCTTGTATTTATTTTCAGCTAGAAAGAATACTTGTTCTTAGTGTTGCTATATATACCTTGATGACTTATTTAGTTTTCCACATAGCTTCCCTTTAAGGGATGGGCATATTGGTCCTCTCTCTGCCTACACCTGCACAGAAACCTGACATTTCCCTGAGCAAAGGCAGGAAAATCAACTGAGTGCCCCCCACCCCCCACCCCCCATTATTTCTTTTGGGTCTTCATCCCACGAACTTGTAACTTTTATGATTTAAATTTTTTTTTACTCAAATCATGCATGAATTAAGTCAAGGTACACCTTAATCAAATAGGCCATAATGCTGAATAAGAGAACATGCTTTGAGCTCCAGAAAGTTATTGTTCCCATCTGACTAACATATGCACTTAAATACAGTACTTTATTTACTAATAAAATAGTTAATAAATGAAGGAGTGCACTTTTGGTGAATGCAAATGAAAAAGGATGTATTTTTAGAAGAGTTGATTCCAAAGTAAGCTTATCCCTTATTGTCTGAGTTATTGTTCCTGGCATGCGATTATAAAATAAATATGATCAGATTCAAACATGCTTACATTTAGTTCCATTTGTGCTCTCTTGCAACAAGGAGGCTAAGGTTTTACATCCAGTTCTGGAGGCCAGGAGTCAGAGTGCAGGACTAGTGAGAAAAGACCTGTGTTTGGCTCACCCGCAGCTGAGAAACTTAGCAGCACTGCAGATGAATCAATTAATGTAATTCAGTTATCTTTTTCCTAGAGGAGAGTTGGGATTAGAATGGGAATGGGGCAGAAGGAAAATGCCTAGAGACCAGGACCAGTATCAGATTTATAAGGTGCTTTACAAAACAGTCTTAAGTAATTTTGCGTGTGAGTGAGTGTGTGTGTGTGTGTGTGTGTGTGTGTGTGTTTTCACCTTGTCATATACAGTTCGGTTGATCAAAATAAAAACAACACTTGTTCATTGCCCATTTTGGCTGGTATATCATGTCACATATAATACATCAGATGTACTGTCTTAAATGTGCTGTGCAGTTCGCAAAAGTTTTATAATGGAGTCCCATGCAAATTTAAATTTTATATTTCTAAGTGATCATCTGGTTTTTAGTTAAAAGAAAAAATTAAAGAAGCCAAAGGATTAAAAATGTCTCAGTATGGGGAAGCATATGAATCTTAGCTTACCTAGACTAGCTCATGGACTGAATTGTTTTAAACCAGTTTTAGAAAATACACTTTCTTTTCCCATTTTTTTAATAAAATGAAAATAGTTCCTTTTTTCCTGAATCTTGAAAGCTTCTGCTTCGCCATCCCCAAAGTCTCCAATGCGACAATGCATTGACAGTTAAATAGAGCATTCAGGGACTATTTAGTAAAGTATCTACAAACAGTGATGTCAGTCACTGGGGTTTTTGTTGTTTGTTCAGTTTTTTTGTTTGTTTGTTTTGTTTTGTTTTTTAAAGTCTTTCAAGCTGCTAAGTGGGGCTTTTTTTTGTTTGTTTGCTTGCTTGGCTTTTTAAACATCGGTCAGTAGCTTGCTTTTATTAACACAGTTTTGGTTAGCTGTGGTACAATTGCCAGTTCTGATATTGGCCTGTCTATAATGGGCTATGCTATTATTCATATCCTCTTCGATCTCCATGTACTCAGATTTGCTGATAGTGGAGGAACTGCGCCGACTGAGATCACTGTCAGAGGCTAAATTAGGGGAACTAACGTGGAGCAGCTGAGCCTGCTCTTCCCCCTCAGTTTCTCGGTGGTAGAAATAGTTGAAATTGGACACAATGACAGGTACGGGCAGGGCAATTGTCAGCACACCAGCGATGGCACACAAGGAGCCCACGATCTTGCCTCCAATTGTCACAGGGTACATGTCACCGTATCCTACAGTGGTCATGGACACCACCGCCCACCAGAAAGCATCAGGGATACTGGAGAAGTGCGACTCAGCTTCTTCCGCCTCGGCAAAGTACACTGCACTAGAAAACAGTATTACCCCAATGAAGAGGAAAAAGATGAGCAGCCCTAGCTCTCTCATACTAGCTTTGAGGGTCTGGCCCAAGATCTGGAGGCCCTTTGAGTGGCGGGAGAGTTTGAAGATTCTAAAAACCCTTACCAACCGGATGACCCTGAGGATGGCTAGCGAAGTGGCCTGCTCGCCCTTCTGGTTTCCCTCCTGCTCCGCTATCTCGGTGCCTAGGGTGATGAAATAGGGGATGATGGCCACGATGTCGATGAAGTTCATGATATTTTTGAAGAAGTCTGTCTTGCTGGGGCAGGCGAAGAAGCGCACCACCAGCTCAAAGGAGAACCAGATAATGCACAGGGTTTCCACGATGAAGAAGGGGTCTGTGAAGATGTTGGAATTGTAGATAACCGTGGTGTTGTCGATGCGGTGCACGGTGCCCGTGAAGTCCTTGTCATCCTTCAGCTCAGGCAGAGTCTCCAGGCAAAAGATAACAATGGAGATGAGGATGACCATGACAGAGACGATGGCGATGACCCTGGCGGGCCCCGAGCTCTCAGGGTACTCGAAGAGCAGCCACACCTGACGCTGGTATTCCTTCTCGGGCAGGGGGCGCTCCTCTTCCTTGATGAAGCCCTCATCCTCCCGGAACTTCTCCATAGCCTCCTCGCCCAGCTCATAAAATTTGATCTCCTCAGAGAACATGTCCAGGGGCACGTTGACCGGCCTCCGCAGGCGGCCCCCGGACTGGTAGTAGTAGAGGATGGCGTCGAAGCTGGGCCGGTTGCGGTCGAAGAAGTACTCGTTCCTCAGGGGGTCGAAGTAGCGCATGCGTTTCTTAGGGTTGCCCAGCAGTGTGTTGGGGAACTGCGCCAGGGTCTTGAGTTGCGTTTCGAAGCGCAGCCCGGAGATGTTGATCACCACGCGCTCGCAGCACTCGTGGTCGTCATGCTCGGCCGGCCGGGGGTAGCTGCCATCCTGCGGGTGGCCCGGGGCGGCCGAAGCCTCGTCCACGTTGTCTCCAGACATCACGGTCATGGTGGAAGCAGCGTGCAGGGGTGAGAAACCCGGAGGAGGCCGGAGGTGGGAAACAGCGGGAGAGGAGGGGTGGGGGGGACCGAAGCGCCCCCCCCACCGGAGTGCGCCGCTCCCCCACGCTCAGGGGGAGGGGCTCCAAAGCCGGCAGGTGGAGAGATCTGTGACTTCGCTTCTCCTCACCTTCCCCTCCACCCTGCCTTTTACTCAGTTTGGAATCCCGCTCGCCTGCGGCCCTGGGTGCAGCTTTTTGCCGAGGGGTTGGGTTGGGGGGAGGATTGGTATTTCTTCCTGCTCGGAGGTGCCTTAGCGCAGAGCCGTTCTAGCGGACCGGGCCATCACTTCGGGGGTCACCCTGTCCTCCCCTCCCTTCTGTGAGCCCTCCTAGGAGCGGGAGCAGAGCCAGCTCAGCAGATCCCCTCGCCTGCCACCCCCTCTGCTTCTCCTCGGCTCTCCCCCCTCCTACCCCTCTTCGCCTGCCGCCTTCTAAGCTCCCACCAGGGCGATCGATGGACGCTGCAGAGAAATAGAAAGTGATACGGGGGTAGAAAATCAGAAGCATTCAGATGGGACGGACCTACAGACACCGAAGAGCACAGACCTCTAGCTTTTTTAGAAAGCACTGGACTTTTGCTAGGGTTAGCACAAACACACAGACAGACACACGCAGACACCCGGAAATCCAAGTTTGGGCTCTTCCATCCCACTTTCCCCAATGCCCAACAACCGATCTGTTTACAACTTCGTTAAACTAAAGATCGGGAAAACGCCGAGGGACGCTGGGGGAGTTCCAGGTCCCGGGCAGCATCCCCACACCCTCAGCTTCCCCCACCCCGCGCCCCTACCCCCGCTTCTGCAACCCGGAACTGGGGAGCACCCTACCTGGCCGGCCGGCTTGGCGCAGGGGCGGTGCTGAGTCGGCGGAGAGCCCGAGTCGGAATGCGGCAGGTCGCCTTTGCAGTACCCGGGCAGGAGCGGCGGGAAGAGCCGCGGCAGCATCCGAGAGGCGCCCGGGCAAAGTCGCCACCCTCGCCCCCTCGTCCTACGCCCCTTCAGCGGGACAAGCGATTGAGTGAGCCACTACGGCGGAAATGTCCGTTCCCTTCCCCCATTCTCACCGGTTGCCAGCAACCTAGAGACGCCGTCCTCTCGCTGGTGCAGGGAGTTCCGTAGGATGCGGGGCGGAAAAGCAAAATGCCACCCTCTCCCGAGGCTCGGAAGCAAATGACGATAAACAGCACTCCCCCCCCCCCCAACACTATGGGAGCCCTTGATTCGATCCCGAAGGAGGCGGGCGAGCAAGAGCCTGGATCTACATGGCTCACGGATCTCCTCCACTTCCCGCACCCCAGCGTCGACCTCGCTGAGACTACACGGCGTGCCGGGAGCGGTTAGGAGCTCCGAGTGGAGCAGGGTGCGTGCGGCGGCGGGTCCGCTTGGTCCATTTCTGGGCGCTGCAAGATCAGCAGAAACCTGAGAAAGCGCCTGGAATGCGGAGCAGCGATTGGCCTACTCGGGCGTGGGTTGGGGAGGGCGGGGGAGGGCAGGAGCGAGGAGGTAGATGGAAAATATGAGGGGGTGGCTTGGCAGAGGGGGGTTGTCATTCAGTTCCCACCCTTGCCAACACAGCTTTTTCCTCCTCCTGCCAGAAAAGCCGACCACCAATCTACTTCCCTTATGGTGCACAGCCCGGCACACGCAGGCTCCCTGGCCGCGACCTTCCCCAGGAATTACACGTTGGAAATGGTGAGGTCCGACGCAATGCAGGCGATGGTGTTCCTGGCAAAACTCCTCAGATGGGTTTGCGTTTGTGCAGTCCCACGATAATGGGCTTCTGCCGCCATGCTCTCCGTGCCATCCCGCCCCTCCCGCGGGGGTCTCTCTGCCAGGGTGACCCAGCTTGTCTCTGCTCACTGGGAGAGATGCGCGCTTTGAGGAGAGCTCTGCAGTTGAGGATCAACTGGGTATATCTATGTAGTGTTCCTGCGAGGCAGTGGTGCTGAGCCTGTTCCTCCTTGACCTAGGATGGGAGTTGAAGTTTTCTTACGATCAGATTATTTTGAAATACGGAGAATGCGATTTGTGGGCAGCCAAAGGCTTCGTGGGTTTGTGGGGTTGTCTGCCAACTTGGTGCTAAATGGGACGAATATGAGAAGCAAGTCGCCTGCCCACCTCCCACCTCCGTCCCTCCTCCTGCAGCCCCTTTTCTCGGCCTAGTGCCTCCACAAAGCCTCTTGCAAGCCTCGCAACTTCTTCGGGAAGGGGTCCGCACGGAGGCACAAGGCAGCACGAGCCGGGGCGTGCGCGGTGCCCTCGGAGTGCGGCTACAGCTGCTCGCCCAGAGGCGCTGCGCCTCGCCGCCTGCAGCGCACCAGAAGGCAGCCCGCAGCTCTGGTACTTCCACTGCTACGGAATCTCCAAGGAGGACGCAAGAACCTTGAGTCGCCGCTGATTGGTTCCCCTGCTGCCTTGGGACCACCCCTCCCACCACCTAGGATCGCGTTGCTTCCCGCCTACACGAACCACCGCTTTAATCAAAGCCACTGATTGTGTCCTCCCCACTCTATTGTGGCTAGTGGAAAGCAGGGGCCTGTGCTGGGTTGCCCAGGCAGTGCAAAGATCCTGGGTAAGGAACTAGTTAAATCCCTCCTCCAGATTCAGACTTCAGCCTTCCTTTCAGAAAAAGAAAAGTACTTGTTCCCTCCACTCCTCCGGATCCATACCCTGACTTTTCTTTTAGGAACAAGGAGTTCTCCTAAACTCCTCCGTCCCATATTAAACGCTACCCTTTCCCCACCTTACACACACAATATTCCTGTATCCTACAAACTGTACTGTTCCCTGCCTTTCTGCGATACTGGGAAAGAAGGAGGGAAGGAAGGAAGGAAGGAAGGAAGGAAGGGAGGGAGGGAGGGAGGGAGGGAGGAAGGAAGGAAGGGAGGGAGGGAAGAGAGGGAGGAGAGGGAAGGAAAGAAAGGAGGAGCTGTGCACTGAAATACTGGCAAGTTCCCAGTTTCTGCTGTTACTGTTGCTGCTGTTACAGCCCCATGGGAGATTACTCTACTCGCCTGATGAACACTTTCTGACCATGTCCCAGCAATACTGGGCTTCCCTATGCCGCTTGTGCACCTCCCTCTCCTGTAGCACCCTTCTTTCTTTTAAATGCCTCTAAGGCTGTCATCTCCCAAACACCATGTGGATTGCACTTGCCCAATTCAGCATTTAGACATTGTCTTACTAAACGTGATTTGTAGACTACATGGGATCCCAGGTTCCTGAATTCAGGGTTTTACCAGGAGGCATAATAAACCATTCCTAGCAGGTGTGTTTAGAGCAGGACTGGATCTCCAAAGAACTGGAAGAAGGATATTGGGCTAGGAACTCATCGTTCTTTTCTTTTTTGGGGAGGGGGGAGGAGTAGAGGAAGAGGGAGAGAATCTTAACCAGACTCCAGAGCCCAAGGGGGGAGGGCCTCAATTTCACAACCCTGAGATCATGACTTGAGCCAAAAGCAAAAGCAAGTCAGCTGCTTAATCAACTTAGCCACCCAGATGCCCCAGAACTCATCATTCTTGCTGCAAGGCCACAGTTGGTAGGGGTCTAAAGCTATGTACTCAGTCAAATATTTGTCCAGTCCTAACTTTGTGTCAGTCATACTCCAGCACTGCAGACGGTAGTAACTATGACATGCGAGGTTTCAGAACTCAGGGAGTTCACATTCTGGTGGGAGAAAGAAATAACAAAAAAATAAACCACACATTATACTGTCAGGTAAAGAAAATTAAGTAAGGGGATCTGGAATAACAAATATAGATAAGCAGGGCCTTTGCAGAAGTAACATTTGAACCAAGAAATCCAAGAAGAGAGAGAATAGGGAATAGGAAAAACAGAAGCATAGATATAAGAGCAAATGCAAAGATCACAAGGCAGGTGCAAGCTTCATATATCTGGGAAATAAATGAGCACCACTGTGGTTAGATAAACGTAATGAAAGAAGTGTTGTAGAAAGCAGGCCAGAAAAGTAGGCAGGGACCAAACCATGAAAGCCTCAGGCCACTGCACGAATATTTCATTTAGTAATATAATACGTTCCATGGAGTGATATGATTTACCACTTTAAAAAAAAGGTTTTATTTATTTATTTGAAAGAGAGAAACACATCTAGGGAGGGAACACAAGCATGAGGAGTGAGAGAGGGAGAAGGAGGCTTCCTGCCAAGTAGGGAGCCCATGTAGGGCTCGATCCCAGGACTCCTGGATCATGACCTGAGCCGAAGCCAGTCACTCAATGACTGAGCCACCCAGGTGCCCCTGATTTGCCACTTTTTTAAAAAAAGATTTTATTTATTTGACAGAGAGAAACACAGGGGGAGTGAGAAAGGGAGAGGCAGGCCTCCTGCCAAGCGGGAGCCCGATGTGGGACTCAATCCCCGGTCTCCGGGATCATGACCTGAGCCGAAGGCAGTTGCTTAACCAACTGAGCCACCCAGGCGCCCCTGATTTGCCACTTTTAAAGATTATTCTGGCTACTGGAAACAAGGCATGAGATTGAAGGTTGTTAAGTAGCACAGGCAATGATAGCTTAAACAAGCAAGGTACTGGTAGGCTTGTGAGAAGTGGTTGGAATAGAATTATATTTTGAAAATAGAGATGTCAGGATTTGGGATGTGGGGGAAAGGAACATTTCAAGAACACGTCCTAGGTTTGTAGCCCTAGTAACTAGGTGGATAGTGATGTCACTTACTGGAGGAGTGCATTGGACAGCTTCTCTCTCACCAGAATGTGAGTGATGTGAAGTCTTGGACCTTGTGTGTCTGGGTTATCACTGTATTGGACAGCTGAGGCCTCTCCTCAGATGCTTTCTTCTTGCCCTATGGTCACTTGCCCTGCCTCAGCTGCTGTTGGAACAGCCAGCTGTGCATGGGCAGCAGAGTTCTGCCTCCCGAGGTTAACCACACTGTGATGATTTGGGTTTCTAAGACTGGAAGAAGAACACAGCCTGAGAGGCATTAACTCAATGGACCAGTGGGCGCTTTCCCAGTAGGAGATATGAGATCTGATGGAGCCTATAGATAAATTCCTTCTCCTTTAACCTTTGCAGAGACAAACAACCAAATTCTCTAGTGACAGGGCTGCATCTCTTTGTGCTTCATGAAGCATTTGCCAGCTTGGTAACTCATCACCTTGTATTTGTACCTTCCTCGTCTCATTTCCTCTTTTCCTTAACTCTCATTGCATGGGGAACACACCTTCCATTAAACTGTAAGTCTTATCTTGGGTTCTGTCTTCTATGGAACCTGAGCTGAGGCAGAAGGAATCCAAACTTCAGTTTGGAACATGTTAAGTTTGAGCTCTCAGTTAAATATCCAAATGAAGGTGATGAGTAGCAAGCTGGGTATGTGAGCCTAGAGTTCAGAGGGATGGTCTAGGTAGATCAGGGTTTGCCAACCTTAACACGCTCATCTTTGGATGGATACTTTTTGGTTGTAGAGGGCATTTTTGCTTTGTTGTCCTATGAAGTTTAAGATGTTCAACAGCGTCCCTGGCCTCTACTCACTAGCTACTAGCCCCTACTCCCAACCAAAATTGTCTCTAGACACTGCCAAATGTTCCCAGGGGGACAGAATCAACCCCACTAGGAACTACTGGAGTTGATGGTGTTAAAGCCAGAGCACTGGACTAGAGCACTGGAACACAAAGGTAGAAAGGGAAGAGGAAATGTTCAGGACTTGCAATTCAGGATATCCTAATTTCAGGCGCCAAAAACAGAAGGAAGAGACAGTGAACAATGAATGGTAAGGTAGGTAAACCAAGATAGTGTAGAGTCTGTCAAAGAAAATGAGTGGTATTTTCAGGAAAGATAGATTTTGTTAATACTGCTGATAGAATGAATAGACTGAGGAACTTGCAATTGACTGTTGGATTTAGAAAAGTTGAGTTGATAAGAGATCGAGAGAAAAGAACTGGTTACAATGAGTAAAATCAACTCTTGGAATTTGGGGATCAAGGGGGAAGAGAAAAATGAAGTAGAAGCTGAAGGAAGATGAAGAAGGGAAGACTTATTTTTTTTAAAAAAAAATTCCCTTGCTCTACAAAGGTGTTTTTTTTTTTATTGTTACTAAAATTTTTTTTCCAGTGTTTCAAGATTCATTCCCCATTCCCCACACCCAGTGCTCCACGCTTTAGGTGTCCCCAGTACCTACCACCAGGCTCTCCCATCCCTCCACCCCCCTCCCTCCAAGTCCCTCAGTTTGTTTCTGTGTTCAAAGTCTCTGTTGTTTCGTTTCCCTCCCTAGATTACCCTAGTTCCCATTTGCTTTCCTTCTGCCACTGTCCTCCA